>JBBDGP010005503.1:0-45000 GCA_037952835.1 Lithobates septentrionalis
GAGAATGCAGCCTATCCCTTCACTAGAGAGCGGTGACATCACTGAGAATGCAGCCTATCCCTTCACTAGAGACCGGTGACATCACTGAGAATGCAGCCTATCCCTTCACTAGAGAGCGGTGACATCACTGAGAATACAGCCTATCCATTCACTAGAGACCAATGACATCACTGAGAATGCAGCCTATCCATTCACTAGAGAGCGGTGACATCACTGAGAATGCAGCCTATCCCTTCACTAGAGACCGGTGACATCACTGAGAATGCAGCCTATCCCTTCACTAGAGACCGGTGACATCACTGAGAATGCAGCCTATCCAATCACTAGAGACCGGTGACATCACTGAGAATGCAGCCTATCCATTCACTAGAGACCGGTGACATCACTGAGAATGCAGCCTATCCCTTCACTAGAGACCGGTGACATCACTGAGAATGCAGCCTATCCAATCACTAGAGAGCGGTGACATCACTGAGAATGCAGCCTATCCAATCACTAGAGAGCGGTGACATCACTGAGAATGCAGCCTATCCAATCACTAGAGAGCGGTGACATCACTGAGAATGCAGCAGTAACAGTTTTAGGAGGTGCGGTTCATATCTGACTCTTGTGACTTACCAGGGGAATAGTGAAGAGGGGGTGCAGACCCCGGAATCCCTCCCCGCACTGCCACAAACGTACAGAGCCGTCATGAGATCCTGGAGGAGGAGAGACACAATGAGAGGAGCCCACCATGTGACAAGATTAGAACATACATTACATAAAATATATTTCCTGATACAATGTATCAATCCTTCAAATGTTCGTTTCCTGCCAGTAAAATTTGGCACCAAGAGCAGGGATACCCCAAACTGCACAATTCATCAAACCCCCCCCCCCCCCCCACACACACACACACACACACACACACACACACACTCTAACACAGTATAAGAGCGTATGGAGCTGAGCATGCTGGAAGCCTCCCAGATTCTGGTGGAGCCCCCCATCTACAGTACAGATTTCCACTTCAAGGGTTCCTCCAACCAATGAAATGTCAGTCTCTGATCTTTTAGGGAGTCCATTGGAGAGTTCCCTTTTCCGCCCCGGCCATAGCAAGGGGCCAAGGATTCCTTATATTTGTATAATATTGTAAAGATAGAAACTCCACCTGTGTTTGGTGGACCCTTAAAATGGAATAAAGCTTGAAAGGTCATACCGGAGGCGACCACATCACTGTTCAGCCCTGCAGACACGGCTGAGATCCAATGGGGCTCCTCCAAGCCGGGGTCCCCGCGCATCCCGTGAGCGCACTTCACCCGAGCGAGGGGCTTCTTCTTCGACACGTGCCACACCGCGATGGATCTACAGAGAAGGGAGAGAAGAGATCATTACCCGAGGAGCTGGGTCAGCATTTCTGCTTCTAACTGCAGATGAGTCTATATCAGAATCCCCCACCTGACATTCGACAACAAATCAGCACCACCTACCCGTTATCCGCTCCGGACACCATGTGCTCCTCATTTATCAACTGGATACAATCTATAGAACCCCTGCAAACCACAAATTGAGATCAAATCCACTGCGTCAGTTCATCTCCAATACGTTTTTATATTGAAATAATGCAAATATACAAAGACATACACAACATTGCAAGCCGAGTCACCCAACAAATTATTGAGGCTCTATGCAACCCCAATGGCAAAAGTCTGTGTCTCTGCCCCCCCCACAACGATGAGATTTCCTGCAGTATTTTGTGTCTCTGCCCCTCCCACAATAGAGAGATTTCCTGCAGTAGTTTGTGTCTCTGTCCCTCCCACAATTGGGAGATTTCCTGCAGTAGTTTGTGTCTCTGCCCCTCCCACAATGGGGAGATTTCCTGCAGTAGTTTGTGTCTCTGCCCCTCCCACAATGGGGAGATTTCCTGCAGTAGTTTGTGTCTCTGCCCCTCCCACAATGGGGAGATTTCCTGCAGTAGTTTGTGTCTCTGCCCCTACCACAATGGGGAGATTTCCTTCATTAGTTTGTGTCTCTGCCCCTCTCACAATGGTGAGATTTCCTGCAGTAGTTTGTGTCTCTGCCCCTCCCACAATGGGGAGATTTCCTGCAGTAGTTTGTGTCTCTGCCCCTCCCACAATGGGGAGATTTCCTTCATTAGTTTGTGTCTCTGCCCCTCCCACAATGGTGAGATTTCCTGCAGTAGTTTGTGTCTCTGCCCCTCCCACAATGATGAGATTTCCTGCAGTATTTTGTCTCTGCTCCTCCCACAATGGCTCCCTCTCTCCCAAGTAGTTTGTGTCTTTGCCCATTCAGCACAATCGCTCAGTATATAGGAAATCCTCCCCTTCCCCGGACTCACTCCTGCCCGCTGAAGACAAGCTGCGACTCCTCAGCGATCTTCCACACTCGGACTGTCCCGTCTCTTCCTCCGGACGTCACGCAGCGCTCTCGGCTCAGGCTGTCCAGTCCGGTGATACAATCCTGGTGGCCGAAACTGAAGAAGAGGAAGAACTTGAGATGATATCATTGATTTACAGTATATAGCGCTGACATATACCACGGTGCTCTATAGGAGACATGCAGGGCTTTCTATATAGCGCAGAGCTGTATCACAGAGGAGCTTACACTCTAATGTCCTTGCCAGGACAATTCTAAAGAGCCGGCATTGGTAGAAGTCTATAACCCCGCCGATGTGTTTGTGGACTGAACACTGGAGCGCATACAAACTCCAACTACCGAGCCAATCACACACTTCCCTGTACACATCCTATATACCGGGACTGTGTGGCAGAGCCGGTGCGGGACTCTATTGGGATTTTCAGCTTTGCCGTTATTATGATTGGCTCCCTGGTGTGGCAGCAGACGGTCCAGGACGACATGCAGAACAGCAGGCTGTAAAAGCATCGAATCGCATCACTTACAGCGTCTCTATGTAGGAGTTCTCCGCCACATTCCAGACTTTGATGGAGCGGTCATGGGAGGCGCTGAACAGCTGGTAAGTCCCTTTCTGGAAGGAGAGTCCCTGTGGAGGGCAAAGAAGGGAGGATTTAAAGGTCAACTCTGGACAGTAGATGGAGAGATCTTACAACACCCTCACCACTATTATTCCGAGGGCTGCCAACAGGGGAGGACACTCCTGAACAGGGCAGTCCTCCCATGCCAGGCCTTGGCCCCAATGGGTTAGCAGATGGAGCTACATTGTATTATCCCCAGGACTGCCAATAAGGGGGGGGGGGGGGCGCAATACTCCCATGCCAGGCCTTGACCTCACTGGGTTAGCAGATGTAGAGATCTTACAATGCCCTTATCACTGTATTATCCCCAATGCAGCCAACAGGGGGAGGGCACTCCTGTACAAGGCAGCACTCCCATGCCAGGCCTTGGCCCCATTGGGTTAGCAGATGGAGCTACCATTGTAGTAACCCCTGGGCTGCCAATAGGGGGGGGGGGGGAGGCACTCCTGTACTGGGCAGAACTCCCTTGGCCCCATCGGGTTAGCAGACGTAGAGATCTCACAATGCCCTCACCAATGTATTATTCCCAGGGCTGCCAATAGGGGGAGGTACTCCCCTGCTGTACCCAGGCGCTGTTGGGTTAGCAGAGTTGCCCTTCGATTCGCAGTACCCACAAATTCTTGCCCCCCCCCCTCAACTGCAAAATGGCAGCCCATCATCTCGGGCAGTAGCGTGGAAAGTCGCTCAGGTGAGGTGGGAGCGGAGGGTTCCCCAGCATGGAGGATGAGGAGCGGCACATGACCACCTGTGGTGGACTGGCTTCTTGGAGTCGGCCGACATCTGCACCGCTCCTCACCATCTATGAGGTGGTGACTCTACCGGGACTGCTGGCAGCACTTCTGTATCAGGCCGGGGGGGTGATGGTTGAGGGAAGGGGCCCGGTCAGGTAGACTGTACAGGGCCCCATGATTTCTAATAGTGAGGCTGCCAAATGCTCAAAAACAGCCCTCATCCTTTGGACCACAGTTATGCCAGGGACACCCACCCTGACCCCTCCTCCCCTATCACCAGCAACTTTGACTGCAAGCCTGATTTTAACTTTCACCTTGTGTCTAGCAATGCCGTATCACGATAGATTGCAGGTCATTACACTGGATATAAAAAAGTCATGACTTTGCAAATACTGAACTATAGAGAGCTTTACATAGAGGAGAGGAGAAGGTAAGTGACTCGGTAAGTGACTCACAGACACGGCTCCTCGGTGTCCCTGGAACTTGTGAAGATTCTGGCAGGTTTCTGCATTCCAGATGAAGATCAGTTTATTCTGATCACCGGAGGCCTGAAGGAGAACAAAAAGCACATCAGCTATTGATTGGTGACAGTGTAGTATTATTATTATTAATAAGATGATTAAGATCAATAAAAATATTGTTATGACTAATACAGTATTTATTATTTTACCATTATATTACTTTAAATATAGTAAACTTTATATTGGTTTATTGTATTTAAATATCATTGTTCTTTTTACAATATAAAGAATAATTATATTATAGAAACAATATTTAAATACAATAAAATAGATAAAATATTTTAATTCAGTATGTTATTTCATTATACTAAAATACATTATTTTTATTAATATATCATTATTATTTACAGGAACAAAAACATATTTAACATACAAGATTACATTAAAATTAGGGATGCACCAATACTTTTTTTTTTTTCTTTTTTGTAAATCGCCGATACCTACTGCAACCGTTTTGTTTTCACTTCAGCTGTCAGCAATGGTACAAAAAGCATTGAAAGTTATTTATAAATTAAATAAAATTGATTTTTTGTTTTAATTTTACGCTTTTTCACTCTGAAATGTGTAAATTATATATATTTTGTGTAAAAATACTAGTTTTAATTGTTTATCGTTTATAAAATAGAGGTAAACAAAAAAAAAAAAAAAAAAAAATCACCCAGGAAAATAATTAAAATGGAGAATAGGGAGTTCTTCACCTTAATGCATTCTACGCATTAAGGTGACATTTTTTTTTTTAATGCAGCAGCACCCCCCTTATACTTACCTGAGCCCTGAAATTTGCGGGACGGGAATGAGCACCCCAGCTTTGGCCGGTGTCTCTTGTCCTGATTGGATAGATTGATAGCAGTGCAGCCATTGGCTCCCGCTGCTGTCAATCAAATCCAATGACGTGGGCGCCGGGTTCGGCAGCTATGGACGCCGATTGCTGGACTTGGGAGTGCGCCCATAAGGAAACCACCCCCCCCCCCCCCCCGGGAGAGCGCTACTAGGGGGTTATCTGATGTGGGGAGGAGCTGCGAGAGCCGCCGGGGGACCCCAGAAGACGAGGTTCGGGGCCACTCTGTGCAAAACGAGCTGCCCAGTGGAGGCAAGTATATGTTTTTTTTTTTTTTTTTTTAAATAACAAACTAACCCTTACAATCACTTTTATTAAGGCTGATTAGAGTAAATGAAGGATTATTAATGGATTAAAACGGAGGAACATTTGTTCATCCCTTTGATCTGCAGAAGAAGAAACAGAAAGATACAAAAAGAATGTTTCTTTTTAGTGAGCAATGTCAAACATTGTCGGCTGCTTTTTTTTTTTTTTTGACAGCTCCAATTACCGGACTTCTTTAACACTTCAGCTGTCAACAGAGGAATCCCACTGACAGCTCAAAGAACAGAGAGTCTGAAAGTATCGGTTTCAGGTATCGGTGCATTTGCACGAGTACCGATACTTGTGCAAATACTCGGTATCGCCACCAATACCGATAGCAGTATTGGCGCAACCCTAATTAAAAACTAATTAAAATAGTATAACGATAAAAAAAAAAAACCTTAGTTAGACTTACCGGTGACGGTATTTCTACGAGCCTTTCAGGACAGCACCTTGGAGAGAGCGTAGCTCCACCTCTTAGACAGGAAACACTGCGTGACAACGCCCCTTTAAAAAGCAGCTGCTTCCACCATGCCATCAGTTGTTACCGAGAAATCCTCCGACATGCTGGAAAATATAATCAGACAATTACCAGGTCCTATAATTATACTTTACATATGATAACCAAGGGAGGGAAGTAGGCTGCTGTCCTGAAAGGCTCGTAGAAATACCGTCACCGGTAAGTCTAACTAAGGTTTTCTCCCTTCGCCTTTCAGGACAGCACCTTGGAGAGGATAACCGAGAAACTTACTTCAGGGTGGGACTACTGCCTGCAAAACCTTCCTACCAAATGATTGGTCCGAGGCTGATAGTAGATCCAAGCGGTAGTGCCTTATGAAGGTCGAAAAACTGGACCATGTGGCAGCCTTGCAGATTTGCTCAGGAGATGCCCCAGCCCTTTCTGCCCATGATGCCGCCACTGCTCGAGTAGAATGAGGTAATACCCCTTCCGGAGGTTCCAGACCCAAAGATATGTATGCCTCTTTGATGGCCTGCTTTAACCATCTTCCAAGGGTGCTTTTGGAAGCTTTACCTCCTTTGTGAGTACCTTCCATTAAAACAAAGAGTGAGGATGACTTTCTGATTTCCTTTGTTCTTTCCAGATATTTAAGCAGGCACCTCCTGACATCAAGGGTATGGAAAGCTTCTTCTCCTGCTCCCGAAGGTAAAGGACAAAAAGTAGGGAGAATGATTTCCTGTGTACGGTGAAAAACTGAAGCCACCTTTGGTAGAAATGCTGGATCCGTCCTTAAGACTACCCTATCCTGTAGACATCTCATGAAGGGCTCTTTAATTGAAAGGGCTTGTAACTCACTAATTCTACGTGCGGAAGTTACTGCTACCAATAAAATAGTCTTTAACGTCAAGAAACGTAATGATGCTTCTTCTATGGGTTCAAACGGTGCCCTAGTTAGGCCCTGAAGAACTAAAGATAAATCCCATTTGGGAAAACTAACAACAGGTCTAGGCTTTACTTTTGCCATTGCCCTAAAAAATCTGATTATTAAAGGTTCCCCTGACAGGGTTCTTTCCAAAAAAACTGATAAAGCAGCTACCTGCGTCTTGAGCGTACTTGCTGCTAACCCCTTCTCCAATCCCTCTTGAAGAAATTCCAAAACTGAAAATGTGGTACGAAAATCAAAGTTTTTACTGGAACACCAAGAATTATAAATCTTCCAGACTTTAAAGTAAATGTCTCTCGTCACTTTTTTTCTACTTGCAAGAAGGGTAGAAATAAGCCTCTCTGATAAACCCTTCCGTCTTAAGATTTGTTCTTCAGAAACCAAGCTGTTAGTTTGAGGTAAGCTGGATCTGGATGGAGAATTCGGCCCTGACTCAACAGGTCTGCCCTGATTGGTAATCTCCAAGCAGGTTTCACTGAGAGGTTCATCAAGGTTGAAAACCAGGGTCTTTTTGGCCAATAAGGAGCTATTAATATTAGCTCCGTGGACTCCAATCTGAATTTGGCTAACACCTTTGGTATCAGTTGGAACGGGGGAAAAGCGTAGGACAGATGGAAGTCCCATTTGTGAGCTAACGCATCTACTCCGAGAGCTTGATCCTGTCTCTGAAGAGAGAAGAAGACTGGTATTTTTGCATTTTCCTCTTTTGCAAAGAGGTCCACTTGGGGATGACCCCAACTCTTGGAAATCTTTTCGAATAATTCCTGATTGAGAGACCACTCTGCTTCCCTTATTTCTTTCCTGCTGAGGAGATCTGCTAAGGTGTTTTCCGTCCCCTTTAGATGGACTGCTGATAGAGAGGCCACATTGTTCTCTGCCCATCTTAGGATCTGATGCGCTAGACCCATTAGGGTTTTGCTTTTTGTGCCCCCTTGCTTTGTTAAATATAATACTGTCGTCATATTGTCTGACAATATTTGGACATGTTGATTCACTAGAAATTCCTGGAGGGAGAGGAGGCTTAAGTGAACAGCCTTTAACTCTCTCCAATTTGAAGATCTTCTTGCTTCTGGTTTGGTCCAAACTCCCTGAACCGTTTTTTCTTCCAGGTGAGCTCCCCATCCCCAGGCGCTGGCATCTGTAGTCAGCCTTCTGGTTACCGGAAAGACCCAAGGAAGCCCTTTTGAAACGTTTCCTAGGTTCCTCCACCACCAGAGAGACCTTTTTGCTCTTGCCCCCAAGTTGAATTTCTTCTCCAGAGGTTCCTGGTATGACCAATTCATCAGGATATCCGATTGCAGAGGACGGGAATGCAACCTGGCCCACTGTACCGAAGGAATTGCTGCTGTCAACAGACCCAGAGCAGACATGGCTTGTCTTACAGAGATCTCTGCGTTGGATTGAAGTGTTATCAGGGTCAACTGCATCTTCTCTATTTTCTCCTGGGGTAGAAAAATTTTCTGTTCTATCGAGTCTATTTCGTACCCCAGAAACCTTACCCTTTGAGATGGAATTAAGTTTGACTTCTGAAGATTGAGAAGCCATCCCAAACCTCTTAAATGTGTTTGAACTGTCTGTAGGTTGACCTCTACTTGACCCCTTGAGTCTGCAAACAGTAGCAGATCGTCCAAATAGGGTACTATTGAAATCCCCTTCAGTCTCAGGGGCTCCAAAGATTCCGCCATCACTTTTGTGAATACCCTGGGAGAAGAGGAAAGACCGAAAGGCAGAGCCCGAAACTGCAGGTGCCAAATCTCCCCTCCCCCCAGATTGACTGCAAGACGCAGGAACCTTTGTGATGGGGGCGCTATTGGTATATGGAGATAGGCATCTCTCAAGTCGATGGAAGCCATATGACATTTGGGGGTTAGCAAATTCCTTACTGAGAAAATCGTATCCATTCTGAATTTTTTGTATTTTATGGATCGATTTAGGACCTTTAAATTGAGAATCAGGCGGAACTTTCCTGATGGCTTTTTGACCATAAAAATGTGGGAGTAAAACCCCTTCCCCTCTTGATCTTTCGGAACCTGGGAAATGACCTTCTGTTGCATCAGTTCCTGTAACAGAGACTTCATGGCCAGAGCCTTTTCCCGATCCTTTGGCAGGTTTGTGATGTAAAACCGACTTGGGGGGCTTTGTGAGAATTCCAATTGATAACCCTTTTTGACTAACCCCAGAACAAAAGGACTCTTTGTTGTTTTTTCCCAGATTGGTAAGAAGTCCTGTAGTCTCCCCCCTACTAGATGGTCATTGTTTTTTAGGGGTTTGTTCTGGGGTTCTAAAGAGTACCCCACCTCTACCTCTTCCTCTCTGAGAAGACCAGGGTCTCTTCTGTGTGTGGTCCTTTTCCTTATCGGTTTGTCGAAAAGGACGAAAATTTTTCCTCTGCTGTACCGTTTTCTTCTTCTGTGGGAAAGCTTTCTTCTTGTCTGCTGTCCTGTCAAGGACAGTCTCTAGTTCTGGCCCAAACATCAGGTCTCCTGAAAAGGGAATTCCGCACAGTTTTACTTTAGAAGCTGAATCCCCTGACCAGGTCTTTAGCCAGAGTGCTCTTCTTGCTGAGTTAACAAGCGCAGAGGACCTGGCTGACATCCTGATAGATTCTGCAGAGGCATCTGCCATATATTTTACTGCCTTAAGCAGGGTAGGGAAGGACTCCAATAAGTCTTTTCTGGAGGTACCTGCCACAACATGATTTTTAAGTTGCTCTAACCAGCACTCCAGATTCCTAGCCACAACCGTAGCCGCCATTGCTGGCTTAAGATTAGCTAGAGATGAGTCCCAGGCTTTCTTCAGTAGTCCATCTGCCCTCTTATCCATAGCATCTTTGAGAATACCCATGTCCTCAAAAGCTAAATCAGTCTTCCTAGATACTTGAGAAAAGGCAGCGTCTATTTTTGGTTTTTTATTCCACAATAGTTCCTCATTCTCCTCAAAAGGAAACCTCCTTTTGAGGGTTTTAGAAAAAAACTGTCCTCTCTCTGGGTTCTTCCATTCCTTTTTAATAGTGTCTGTTAACACTTTATGCACAGGGAACACCCTGTGTTTAATTTCCTCCAGCCCCAGGTACATCTTATCATGCACAGACAGCTGAGCCTTTTCTTCCTGGATCTCCAGGGTAGTATAAATTGCCTTGAGTAATTCATCCACCTCCTCAAGTGACAGCTTATATCTAGATGATCTTGACTCTTCTTCCACCTCCTCCTCCTCAGAATCAATGGTTGAGGGTGGAATGCTTTCCCTTTCCTCCTCCGACTCACTTTCCACCTGTCTGGAAGTGGACTGAGGGAAACTGGAGTGAGAACTCTGCTCTTGGCTGGAACTCTGGCCGTCCTTTACAAGGGAACGCACTGTCCCTAGGGCCTCTGCTAACTCCTTCCTCACAGAAGATAAGAGTTCTTTGCACTCTTGTGAGGATTCTTCTTTTACTAAATCCACAATGCAGGATTTGCACAGTGGTTTGGGCCAAGAGTCCCTTAAAGGATTTTTGCATGAGGGGCACTTTCTCCCTGTTCTCTCTGATTTGGCAGTAGCTTTCTGAAACAGAGAAACAAGAAAAAACCCAGGTCCTTTAGAACTAAGGCTTCAGAGAAAAGTAGCACCTCCAGCCAACACCCTAAGTGCCCAGAGTCTCACTCCTTTGCTGAACTGCTAATGGAAACTGTTACCCCATAGCAGACAGCAGCAGGTTTTGAATAATCACATCAAAGATAAAACACCCAGTGATATAAAGGAAAGAGGTGCCACCGCACCTCTCCTACCTGGGCCTGGCCGGGAACCTGGGCGCCTGCATCCGCCATTGCTGCTGACGATTCCGCTGTATCCATAGTGCAATCCGCAGCTGCTGCACTGTGTACTAGGCTCCATGTGCCAAACAAAAGGAAGTCCCGGCCAGAGGACCCGCCCCTTCCTCCTGCGTTCCAGCAGCAGGAACCAATCGCTGCTACGCCCCGCCGGAAGTATCCGCCCACCGGAACTGACATCACCTGCTGTCCGGGATTCGGCGCCGCCATGCAGAGGCCTGGCATGGACGCTCTTACTGAGCACAACCGCGGCCCCCCGAACACCCCGGGTGGAAAACTTCCGGCAGACCATTACTCCTGTGAGCCGGAGAAGGAAGGGACACCGGAGCACCCTCCTCACGTAAGGGAAGGAGCTGGGTTGGTCTGAATATCCAAACATGGAGGTCCTGCCAAAACCCTCTCCTTGGAGAGAGCGCAGCCCCTCTGGTTCCCCAAGCAGTGCTTCCACCATGGCGGAGGAAACACTAAAACTGATGGCATGGTGGAAGCAGCTGCTTTTTAAAGGGGCGTTGTCACGCAGTGTTTCCTGTCTAAGAGGTGGAGCTACGCTCTCTCCAAGGTGCTGTCCTGAAAGGCGAAGGGAGAAAAATTTTTTTAAATATAGTACGTTATTTCATCTTTATAATAGTCATAATAAAATAAAATAAAAATATTTTAATACAATAAAATATTATATTTCATTATTAACCACTTCCCTACCCGCCCATAGTCATATGACGTCCACAGATGGGATCTCCCATCCTGGGTGGGCGTCATATGACGTCCTGGGATTCCCGGCCGCCTAGGGGGCGCGCGCGCGCCGCCGCGTTCCTCGGGACCCGGTGCGTGTGCCCGGCGGCCGCGATGTCCGCCGGGCACCCGCGATTGCCCGTTAACCGGACCGGCATGTGGATCTGTGTGTGTAAACACACAGATCCACAGCCTGTCAGCTCTGAGGAGAGCGATCTGTGTTCCCAGAATGGAGGAACACTGATCGGTCTCCTCCCCTTGAGCGTCCCCTCCCCCTACAGTTAGTAATCACTCCCTAGGAAACATATTAACCCCTCCCCGCCCCCTAGTGGTTAACCCCTTCACTGCCTGTCACATTTACACAGTAATCAATGCAATTGTATAGCATTGATCGCTGTATAAATGTGAACGGTCCCAAAAATGTGTCAAAAGTGTTCGATGTGTCCGCCATAATGTCGCAGTCACAAAAAAAAAAAATCGCGATCACCGCTAAAAAAATAAATAATTTTTTTTTTTTTTAAATGCCATAAATCTATCCCCTATTTTGTAGACGCTATAACTTTTGCGCAAACCAATCAATATACGCTTCTTGCGATTTTTTTTTACCAAAAATATGTAGAAGAACACGTATCGGCCGAAACTGAGGAAAAAATTTGTTTTTTTAAAAAAAAAATTGGGATATTTATTATAGCAAAAAGTAAAAAATATTGTGTTTTTTTCAAAATTGTCGCTCTTCTTTTGTTTATAGCGCAAAAAAAAAAAACCGCAGAGGCGATCAAATACCACCAAAAGAAAGCTCTATTTGTGGTGAAAAAAGGACGTCAATTTTTTTTGGGTACAACGTCGCACGACCGCGCAATTGACGTTTAAAGTGCGACAGCGCTGAAAACTAAAATTTGGCCTGGGAAGGAAGGGGGTGAAATTGCCCTGTATTGAACCGGTTAAATAATAGATAAAAAAATTTAAAATACCGTAGTCATAATAAAATACAGTATTATTTTTATTGATAATCAACAACAAAGACACCACATTATTTTCCTCCCCATAGTTCTCACCAAGTACTTCCCATCCGATGACACCGCCATGCACAGGACGTGCGCCGTGTGCCCCACGTGTGTCTGTTCGCAGCCCTTCCGCCCGCCGGGAATCTTGTGTACCTTCTTCCCATCGCTCACTGACCCTGCAGGAACAAAGACCACCATCAATGACAGCTCCTCATTATCGGCATCCAACGAGCAAAACTGTAACGCCGCTCCGTTTCAGGTCTCCATATTGCTCCACCCAATCCCGACCCGCCACTCATCAACTCCTCCCAGCTTAAAAGGCTCAGTCCACCTTTGTAAAAAAATAAAGAAATACATTCCCGCAACTCACATTTGATGATGGAGCAATCCTTAGAGGCGGAGAAGATGTGCTGATCGTCCGGAGTGATGACAATACAGGTGATGGGGAGCTGGTGACCGCGGAGGAGGCGGACCTCTGAAGGATCTGGAGGCAGCAACTGGGGGGGGGGGGGCGGAGCCAGAGAGGAAATACAGAATTAGAATGTAAGCTCCTCCGGTACAGAGACCGATGTGATTGGCTCAGTGATCTCTGTACAGCACTGTGGTATGTCAGAGCTATATAAATGTATAATAATAATAGTGTGCGACTGTGGGGAAGGGGACATTAGAGTGTAAGCTCCTCTGGTACAGAGACTGATGTGAATGGCTCGGTGTTCTCTGTACAGCGCTGTGGTATATGTCAGAACTATATAAATGTATAATAATAATAATAATATGCGACTGTGGGGGGGGGGCATTAGAGATAAGCTCTTTTGCTCCAGTGACTGATGTGAATGGCTCAGTGTTCTCTGTAGAGCCCTGCAGTATATGTCAGAGCTATATAAATGTATAATAATAATAATAATAATAATAATCGTGTCTGACGGGGGGGGGGCATTAGAGTGTAAGCTCCTCCGGTACAGAGACTGATGTGATTGGCTCAGTGTTCTCTGTACAGCACTGCGGTATACGTCAGAGCTATATAGATGTATAATAATAATAGTGTGTAATTGGGGGGGGGGGGGGGGGGGGAGCAGGCATTAGAGTGTAAGCTCCTCTTGTACAGAGACTGATGTGACTGGCTCAGTGTCCTCTGTACAGCACTGCGGTATATGTCAGAGCTATATAAATGTATAATAATAATAATATCAATAAGTCTGTGACTGTGGGGGGGGGGACATTAGAGTGTAAGCTCCTCTGGTACAGAGACTGATGTGAGGGGCTCAGTGTTCTCTGTACAGCGCTGCGGTATATGTCAGAGCTATATAAATGTATAATAATAGTGTGTGACGGGGGAGGGGACATTAGAGTGTAAGCTCCTCTGGAACAGAGACTGATGTGACTGGCTCAGTGTTCTCTGTACAGCACTGCGGTATATGTCAGAGCTATGGCATGAAACACTGCATTACAATGAAGTCATGTTACCTCTTTGGCGAGTTTGCGCTGAAGTCTCCCCCGCTGTTCAAGCTGCAGAGAAAAATAAAAAAAAAAACAATCATCAATGATCACTGACGCACCTCACTTTAGGTTTTTTTTTTTTTTTTTTTAAACATGATTTTTTGATGAAAACATTTGCACGTTGATCACTTTTCAGATCATGACTTCAGTCTTTTTTTTAATCTCATGTGATACGACAGACACTCTACAGTTTAACCACTCTTACTGGAAATAATCCCTCCCTATTATATTAATTTCCTCCATAATTAGATTAATTTTTGTATCAGTTTTCACAATGACCTTGCTTAGATTTATTCACTAAAATTAAATAATCGAATAAAGGCAGTTAAAGGGAATGAATCCATCACCTAACCAGGGAGAGGTGACAGGTTCTTCAATTAACACCCCCTCCTTCCAATCCTTGCTTTTGTTGTTCCCCCCCTTCCCCTCCCCCCCATATCTACTGGAACCTCTAGAGACCCCCAGTACTTCCAGGTATTGGTGACCTTTTTCCACTTCAAGCCAGAGCAGCCAATCACCAAAGATAAATACAGTCATGTGGGGGAAGAGAAGCTCGTGTGTAAGCTCTGACATATAGCTATAGAGCTTACAAAAGGAATTAGACTTCAGCTGTCACTCGCAGCCCTATCAAGAGAACCGGTCACTCTGCCCTAAATTAACAAAATACCATGAACAGACCCCGTATGACGACCCCCCCTCTCCAGCGCACTCACCACATCCTCCTGTAAGCGGCTGGCTACGGCGTCCAGCCCTTCGTCCTCCAGTCCCTCCTCCTCTGAAGGACAGAAAACATTCAGATGTCATTATTCCCACATAAAGCCGAGTTCCAGTCTACCAAACACTACCCTGTTTCCCCGAAAATAAGACCTAGTGTGATTGTTGGTGATGGCTGCAATATAAGCCCTACCCCCCAAATAAGCCCTACCCTGCTTCCCAGAAAATAAGCCCTACCCTAAAAATAAGACCTACAAGGACTTTAACCAGGGCTTATTTGTGTGGTAGGGCTTATATTGCAGCCATCACCGACAATCACGCTAGGTCTTATTTTCAGGGAAACAGGGTATTTTTTTCTTTTTTTTTTTTAAACGCTCTGCATTTGTCCAAACATGTAACAGTAACAATTGCAACAAGTCATAATTGTTGCAACTTTACTTTCTTTAAAAACAGTTTTGTACCTACTGATCTTGGAACCATGCGGGTTCCATTTAAGCTGCGGGCATCTGTAGCCCTCCAAGTCTTTATTTCCGGGATTTCCTCCCATGCGCAGCAATGCCGCTACACGGCTCTCAGTCTTCCTGACAGGTTGCCATAGCAATGTCGGCGCAAGTTCCTGCCCCATCGCTATAGCATCCTGTCAAACACGTTTGCGTCATTTACTGTCTGGAAATAACGCAAGATTTCGTCGGTAGGCGATTCGCAAGGACTCCTGGGATACATGACGCCGCTAACCTAGGAGCCCTTGTGAATCGCCTAGTAACGAAAGCTTGCATTAATTTTCTAGGCGGGGAACTGCGGGTGAAGCCCTAGATTAAAAAAAAAAGGTATTTACGTGCCAGAAAAAAAAAAAAAAAAAAAAAACACACAAAAAAAACACTATGTCCATTAGTAAAAGCATGATCCATGGGAATGCAAATGTCAAAATATAAAAACTAGTTCCACCGTTTTTTTTAGTTTATTAAAAGTCAGCAGCTGCAAAAATGTTATATTTTATTTTTTTTTCCTTATATTGTGACTTTATTTTTTTTTATCCCCTTTATTCCCATTACAAGGAATGTAAACATCACTTGTAATAGAAATAAGGGGATGACAGGTCCTGTTTATGGAGAGACCTGGGGTCAAAAAGACCTCAAATCTCTCCTCTACCTTTAAAAGTAAAAGTCCAAAAAAGAAAAAAAATTTATGTTTTGCTTTAAAAGGAAAAAAAAAAAAAAAAAAAATGTTTTACTTCCGTTCTAGACTGGAAGTGATGTCATCACGCCGCTCGGGTCCTCCTAGATCATAGAGGTGATCAGAGATGATCTGGTCTCTGTTCCCCTCTGTGACCAGCCGTGCACAAACTGTCGGATCGTTTCCCAGGCACGCCGGTAAAAATCAGTAAGCCCAAGCGGAGGACCCCTCTCATTTTTTTCTAAAAGCAATCCAGCAGCTAATTAGACGCTCGGATCGCTTTCACGAGAGAGAATTGCTGGCTCAAAAAGGAAAAAAAAAAAAAAAAAAAAAAAAAAAAAACAGGAAAACTACCGGGGTTATAGCCGATAGCTTCATCCATAACCCCAGTAAACCACAACATATACATAGATGTATTGTGGTCAGTAGGCGGATATACACACACAAAGACAGCCTAATGGTGCGGTGCCCAGCCCCCCTCCTCACCCTGCGCCTGCAGCTGTTGCAGATACTCCTTAGCCAATCGCAGCTTCTTCTCCTGCGCCGTCTCCTCCACATCCTCCTGCTCCTCCTCCCGCTTCCTGCGGGTCGGGGCTCTGGGTGGGGGGGACAGACAATGATCAGGATGGACAGAATTTCGGGATAATAATAAACAAAAACAGAAACAGTATCTTACACTTCAGTGTCGGAGTCGCTCTCGATCTCCTCCCGCAGATGCACCATTTTCTTCTTTTTTTTCTTCTGCGCGTCCCCATCGTTCGCCTGAGAAAAAAAAAAAAAAAAAATCAATCACCACTGGGTTATGGCTGCCATCTTTAACACTTTCACACCCGCTGATGTATACATTACGCCCAGTGCAAATGCCAGTATGTCAGCAGGACCCCCCCTACACATTAGAAGTGAGGTGTGATATGTGAATAAAGGGTCCGCCATGTACGCCGGGCTCACCCGTCCCTCCTGGATGCCCGAGATCTCCATAGTGGTGGATTAGGGTGGATCGGTTTTCTGATCTCTTCTATGAACCTGGAAGTGCTGAGCTCTGATCACTTTGGAGTTCAGAGCGGTCAGAACAGCCGGGGAAGAAGCTGATTGATCAGCCTCAGCAGAGGTGACATTGGGGGGGTCTAGGAGTCCTCTGAGGTCTCCTTAAAGGGCAAGTTCACCTTTTCATGAAAAGATTAAAAAGGTGAACCAACTTCAAAATAACCAGCCCACCCCTGCAGACCCCCCCCCCACTGTACATAGCAGACATGCTGCCCCCCTGCTACAAGTGTAACAGTCCGCACACCGCAATACATTGACCCAGTGATAATTTATCATGAAGTTTGCAACAGCAAGTGCTCAGTTCTTGGTACGACCCGACCAATGGGGAGCACCACACCGACCAATGGGAGGAGCTTCTTTCTTCTACGAGTCCATACTGGAAGAAGCAGCCTCAGGTGGGCTTCTCTTTTGACAGCGCAGTCATGTGTCTGTGTTGACCAATGAGCGCTTGCCAGTGCAGGATATCAGTAAAGTTACATAATATATATATATATATATATATATAATTTTTTTTTAGAGCTGCACAATTCTAGCCTAAACGAGAATCACGTTTTTTTTTTTTTTTTGTTTAGAATAAAGCCTATTATACAAAAAATTTGGGCTAACTTTACTGTTTCTTTTTAATTCGTTAAAGTGTATTTTTCTTTTCCCAAAAAAATTGCATTTGAAAGACGGCTGCGTAAATACAGCGTGACATAAAATATTGCAACAACCAGCATTTTATTCTCTAGGGTCTCTGTAAAAAAAAAAAAAAAACATATACAGTATCTCACAAAAGTCAGTACACCCCTCACATTTTTGTAAATATTTTCTTCTATCTTTTCATGTGACAACACTGAAGAAATGACACTTGTCTACAATGTAAAGTAGTGAGTGTACAGCTTGTATAACAGTGTAAATTTGCTGTCCCCTCAAAATAACTCAACACACAGCCATTAATGTCTAAACCGCTGGCAACAAAAGTCAGTACACCCCTAAGTGAAAATGAAAAGATAGAAGAAAAGATTTACAAAAGTGTGAGGGGTGTACTTACTTTTGTGAGATACCGTGTGTGTATATATATATATATATATATATATATATATATATATATATATATATATATATATGGTGTGGAATTAGGCTGCAGACATGCTGACCCCAGGCACGCACCTCTCTGCATGTAGAATATGAAGCCATGCTGGTACATGTAGTTCCCCTCACGGGAGGGGGGGGGGGATCAGGTTTCAGCCATACTGACTCCTGGCACATTGTACTATTACCAGTCTGCAGATAGAGGACCTGTCAGTCCTCAGTCCTCACATATACAGCTCTGACATGCTGGTAGTTGTAGTTCCTCAGAGTATTTTGGGGGAAGAGGGCGGGGTCAGGCTGCAGGAAGGAGGAGGAGCTGACACTACTGTACATGGGGGACACGCTGGTACATGTAGTTCATCATTATGCAGTGTATACGGGAGAAGGGGGATCAGGCTGACCCCCCACACACACTGCACATGGAGGGGACCAGGGTGACCCCGGGCACGCACCGCACGTAGAATCAAGCAGAGGCCACGCCCCGCCCTCCGGTTCCCCTCCGGTTCCCCCCCGGTACTCACCTCCCCCCGCCTCCTCTCCGCTCTCTTCTTGATGAACAGGCCGGACATGATCTGAGAGCACCGGACCCACGTGTGTGTGAGAGCTCCCTGATCTCTTCCGGTCACGCCCACCGCACTCACGTGTGAGCTCCCTGCTCTCTTCCGACCACGCCCACCGCACTCTCATTGGCTGCAGGAAGGGGGTGGGGCCACGCTCCCCGGGATTCTCTATTGGTCGCCGCAATACTGTCCCGCTCTCACGTTCCTATTGGACGCCCACTTCACGCCGCCCGCTGGAGCGCAGCGTCCCCGTAACCAGGCAACCGGTCGGCGCAGAGTCACGTGACAGTCCGAAACAGGAAGTGACGTGAAGGATTGGAGAATTTCACAGAAAGCGGGGGGATGTCTACATGGTGGTCTGTGGGGCTGATTCAAATAGAAAGTACACAGAACCCCCAAACATTATATATAAATAATCTCGCACGGTATTTGTGCAACAATTTTCAAACACGTTTTTTTTGGGGGGTAAAAAAAAAAACAGATCCATGCATAAAAAAAAAAACCAAAACAGTAAAGTTAGCCGATTTTTTTTGCATAAATGTGAAAGATGATGTGACTCCGAATAGATAGATACCTAACATGTCACGCTTCAAAATTGCACACGCTCGTGGAATGTATGACGCCAAACTTCCGTACTTAAAAAAAAATCCCCATAGGCGACGCTTTACATTTTTTTTATTGGTTAAATGTTTTGAGTTACAGAGGAGGTCTGGGGCTGGAATTATTGCTCTCGCTCTAACGTTCGCAGCGACACCTCACGTGTGTGGTTTGAACACCGTTTACCTATGCGGGCGCAACTTACGTATGCGTGCGCTGCTGCATGCGAGCTCACGGGGACGCTTCAAAAACTTTTTTTTTTTTGTTAATTTTACTTTTATTTTACATAGTTACATAGTAGGTGAGGTTGAAAAAAGACACAAGTCCATCAAGTCCAACCTATGTGTGTGATTATGTGTCAGTATTACATCATATATCCCTGTATGTTGTGGTCATTCAGGTGATTATCTAATAGTTTCTTGAAGCTATCAATGCTCCCCGCTGAGACCACCGCCTGTGGAAGGGAATTCCACATCCTTGCCGCTCTTACAGTAAAGAACCCTCTACGTAGTTTAAGGTTAAACCTCTTTTTCTTCTAATTGTAATGAGTGGCCACGTGTCTTGTTAAACTCTCTTCTGTGAAAAAGTTTTATCCCTATTGTGGGGTCACCAGTACAGTATTTGTAAATTGAAATCATATCCCCTCACAAGTGTCTCTTCTCCAGAGAGAATAAGTTCAGTGCTCGCAACCTTTCCTCATAACTAAGATCCTACAGATCCTTTATTAGCTTTGTTGCCCTTCTTTGTACTCGCTCCATTTCCAGTACGTCCCTCCTGAGGACTGGTGCCCAGAACTGGACGGCATACTCCAGGTGCGGCCGGACCAGAGTCTTGTAGAGCGGGAGAATTATCGTTTTATCTCTGGAGTTGATCCCCCTTTTAATGCCAATATTCTGTTTGCTTTGTTAGCAGCAGCTTGGCATTGCTGAGCCTATCATCAAGGTTTCCACATCCTGCGGAGAAGTTATTGCCCTGCTTAGCTTAGTATCGTCTGCAAATACAGCGATTGAACTGTTTATCCCATCCTCCAGATCGTTTATAAACAAATTAAATAGGATTGGTCCCAGCACAGAACCCTGGGGGACCCCACTACCCACCCCTGACCATTCTGAGTACTCCCCATTTATCACCACCCTCTGAACTCGCCCTTGTAGCCAGTTTTCAATCCATGTACTCACCCTATGGTCCATGCCAACGCACCTTATTTTGTACAGTAAAAGTTTATGGGGAACTGTGTCAAATGCTTTTGCAAAATCCAGATACACCACATCTACGGGCCTTCCTTTATCTAGATGGCAACTCACCTCCTCATAGAAGGTTAATAGATTGGTTCGGCAAGAACGATTCTTCATGAATCCATGCTGATTACTGCTAATGATACCGTTCTCATTACTAAAATCCTGTATATAGTCCCTTATCATCCCCTCCAAGAGTTTACATACTATTGATGTTAGGCTAACTGGTCTGTAATTCCCAGGGGTGCATTTTGGGCCCTTTTTAAATATTGGTGCTACATTGGCTTTTCTCCAATCAGCTGGTACCATTCCAGTCAGTAGACTGTCAGTAAAAATTAGGAACAACGGTCTGGCAATCACACAATTTTATTAGTTTGACACTTTCTTTTTACATTTTTTTCTTTTCTTTTATTCCTATTACAAAGAATGTAAACATCTGAGGCCGATGGTTTCGTGGTTGGGATTCGAACCAGCAACCCTTTTTGCTGTTAGGTGAAAGTGCTAACCACTACACCACTGTGCATGTTCTCCCTGTGCCTGCGTGTTCCTGCGGGTACTCCGGTTTCCTCCCACACTCTAAAGACATGCTGGTAGGTAAATTCTGTCTAAATTGGCCCTACTATATGAATGTGAGTTAGGGACATCCAAAAAAAAAAAAAAAAAAGGAAGAGGATCCTGGCTTCCCAGCCGAGGCGCCGCCATTTTTTCAAATATAGAGGCCGGGCGTGATGTCATACCATCGCGCCCGGCTTCACAACGATCATAGAGACTCCGGGGACCATCTGGTCTGCCGGAAATCTGTGGTCAGCATCCGGCGCCGGTCGGTTCCTTCTCTGACTCACCGGCGGGAGGGGGGGGGGCGGCATCCCTTCTCGCTGCCTGTAAGAACGATCAAGCAGCTATGATCATTCTTATGGTGAAGGGAATCGCCGGCTCTAAAAGAAGATATCTGAATGATGCTCGTAGCTGCACCCGTCATTCAGATATCACCGCTCAAAGTCCGTGACGTCATATGACGCAACGCGGGCGGCAAGCAGTTAATCTTTATTGGATGCACGGCCAGAGCTGTTTTGCATATCATTTGTGTGCACATTTTTCATTTATTGATTTGAACAGCAGCTGCCTTTTATACATATATATTTGTACATGTTGTGTTTGGCTCCTTGGCGCGGGTGATATAGTATATATATATATATATATATATATATATATATATATATATATATATATATATATATATATATATATATATATATATTGTAAAGTGCTTCGTAAAATGTTGGCACTATATAAATCTCGTACAATAATAAAATATTAATATATATATATATATATATATATATATATATATATATATATATATATCACTTTGTAAAGAATACCCAAACGCGTGCAGAATTGTGAATACCTCTAAAATGGGATTTTAAAGGCAATTTTGGAAAAATAAAAGAATATAATTGTATTGAAAAAGTAGAAATTTATTAAATACAAAATATTATTTTACATGATTAAAAGATTCCCAAATGGGATACCCAAACAGAAAGATACAATTTATATCACAAGTGGCGTCGCCCCACTACACGCAAGTATACCCATCCATACAAATTACAGATAATGATGGGTAGTGGGAGTACCCAGCGCGTTTCGACACATGTGTGAATTATATTCTTCTTCAGGGATTGATACCACTTCTGAAAATACAGAGTAAGGTATAAATACATTTTTGAATCCAAACAAATGGGTACCATATGAAACATGAAAAAAAATTTTCAAAACCCAATCACGTGCAAGGAAAAAAAAACAGCATTTTTTGCTTGCACATGATTGGATGATGGAAGTCAGCAGAACCTCCCCTCATTTACTAAGCTCTGGAGCAACTGCACTTGCAGAGAGCACAGTCTATTTGCCTTTAGTAAATGAACCCCAATGTGTCCAAAGTCAGCACAGACATCCTGAATTCCTCTGTCATGCTGCACCCTTAACCCCCTCGCCTGCCCACCAGCTGAAATGTACAATCAGGCTGATAGTGGGAGAGGATGAAATAAGAGCGAAAGGCCAGAGGGGGGCGCCACAAACCCAAATCCTCTGTCTGTGGATGATTCCTTTACTTGCAGGGCTGCCTCTGACATGTTTCAGGCTCTAGGAGCCATCTAGGAGGAAGTGGTGTTTTGTATTCCGTCACATCCAACTTTAATCAAATCCATCAAATCACAGCAACAACAATGCAATATCTATGAACACTCACCTTATATGAAGTGATACAATCATTATCATTACATTTCTTTCTTCCTCCCCCCCCACCTTGTACAGGGTCATCTCATAAAATTAGAATATCATCAAAAAGTTAATTTATTTCAGCAATTCAATTCAAGAAGTGAAACTCATATATTTTACATAGATTCGTTACACACAGGGTGATAGATTTCAAGCATTTCTTTCTTTTAATTTTAATGATAACGGCTTACAGCGAGTGACACCCAAAAATTCAGTATGTCAGCAAATTAGAATATTACCAAAGACCAATAAAAAAAAAAAAAAAAAAAAAAGAATTTTTAATACAGAAATTAGATATGTGCACTGACAAAAAATGTGTTCATTTTCTTTTCATTCGTTTTTTTGCTTTTTTCGGAATTCGAAAATTCAGAAATTTGGATTTTCAGATTTCCGAATTTCCAAATTCCACTTTCCAATTTCCGAAATTTTGAATTTCAAAATTTAGAGTTTCTGAAAGTTTAGAATTTTCCCCATTTCCGAAATTCCAAATTTCCGGAAATTTGTAAATTCAAAATTCGGAAATTCAAAATTTCGGAATTAACGAATTTGTCAAAATTCATTAACCCTTTCATGACTAAGCCTATTTTTGACATTTGGTGTTTACAAGTTAAAATCCGTATTTTTTGCTAGAAAATTTCTTAGAGCCCCCAAACATTATATTATATATATATATTTTTTTTAGCAGAGAATCTAGAGAATAAAAATGGCAATTGTTGCAATATTTTTAATCACACGGTATTTGTGCAGCGGTGTTTTAAACGCAAATTTTGGGGAAAAGGGACACTTTCATGAATTAAAAAAAAAAACAAAAAAACAAACAGAAAGGGCCCCTTTCCCACTTGGGCGGTTTGCAGGCGCTATTGCCCATTGAAATCATTGGGACAGCGCAGCTTTACCGCCGGCAAAGCACTTCCGCAGAGGCGCTTTGCGGTGATTTTTAACCCTTTCTCGGCCGCTAGCGGGGGTAAAACCGCCCCGCTATCGGCCGAATAGCGATGGTAAAGCGCCGCTTAAAATAGCGGCGCTTTACCGCCGACGCCGCCCCAGTGTGAAAGGGCCCTAAAGTTAGCCCAATTTTTTTGTATAATGTGAAAGATGATGTTACGCCGCGTAAATAGATACCAAACATGTCACGCTTTATAATTACACGCACTTGTGGAATGGCGACAAACTACGGTAC
The DNA here is from genome assembly GCA_037952835.1 of Lithobates septentrionalis. Taxonomy (NCBI): domain Eukaryota; kingdom Metazoa; phylum Chordata; class Amphibia; order Anura; family Ranidae; genus Lithobates; species Lithobates septentrionalis. The sequence goes on from JBBDGP010005503.1 coordinate 23,677, forward strand.
CTAAAAATCTCCATAGGCAATGCTTTAAATTTTTTTTACGGTTATCAGGTTAGAGTTACAGAGGAGGTCTAGTACTAGAATTATTGCTCTCGCTCTGACAATCGCGGCAATACCTCACATGTGTGATTTGAACACCGTTTACATACGCGGGCGTGACTTCCGTATCCGTTTATCTTTGCTGCGTGAGCTCACGGGGATGGGGGCGCTTTAAAAATTGTTTTTTTATTTTTTTCTTATTTATTTTTATTTTTAGAAATTGTGTTTTTTTAAAAAAAAAATTTTGATCACTTTTATTGCTGTCACAAGTAGGGATGAGCTTCGTGTTCGAGTCGAACCCATGTTCGACTCGAACATCGGCTGTTCGACCGTCCGTCGAATTGCGAACGTTATGGGCCGTTCGCGCCAAATTCGTGTGGCGCGTCACGGCCCATAATTCACTGCGGCATCGCAGTGCATTGCTGGCTGATGATTGGCCAAGCATGCACTATGACCCGCATGCTTGGCCAATCACAGCGCCATCAGTAGAGAGAGCTGTAATTGGCCAAAGCCAGGGTGGCTTTGGCCAATTATGGCTCAGGGGATTTAGTACACGCCCCACACTATATAAGGCCGCCTGCACGGCGGCCCTGTGTAGTGTGTGTTCCGGTGTGCTGATAGAGAGAGAGACAGACAGTGTCATTTGATTTGAGTTAGCTAGATTAGGCTAGATCTGTTCCTGCTATTTACATTTAGTGCAGTGCGTCCTGCTCACAGTGTTCAGCTAGATCCGTTCCTGCTATTTACATTTAGTGCAGTGCGTCCTGCTCACAGTGTTCAGCTAGATCTGTTCCTGCTATTTACATTTAGTGCAGTCAGTGCGTCCTGCTCACAGTGTTCAGCTAGATCCGTTCCTGCTATTTACATTTAGTGCAGTCAGTGCGTCCTGCTCACAGTGTTCAGCTAGATCTGTTCCTGCTATTTACATTTAGTGCAGTGCGTCCTGCTCACAGTGTTCAGCTAGATCTGTTCCTGCTATTTACATTTAGTGCAGTGCGTCCTGCTCACAGTGTTCAGCTAGATCCGTTCCTGCTATTTACATTTAGTGCAGTGCGTCCTGCTCACAGTGTTCAGCTAGATCCGTTCCTGCTATTTACATTTAGTGCAGTCAGTGCGTCCTGCTCACAGTGTTCAGCTAGATCCGTTCCTGCTATTTACATTTAGTGCAGTGCGTCCTGCTCACAGTGTTCAGCTAGATCCGTTCCTGCTATTTACATTTAGTGCAGTGCGTCCTGCTCACAGTGTTCAGCTAGATCTGTTCCTGCTATTTACATTTAGTGCAGTGCGTCCTGCTCACAGTGTTCAGCTAGATCTGTTCCTGCTATTTACATTTAGTGCAGTCAGTGCGTCCTGCTCACAGTGTTCAGCTAGATCCGTTCCTGCTATTTACATTTAGTGCAGTGCGTCCTGCTCACAGTGTTCAGCTAGATCTGTTCCTGCTATTTACATTTAGTGCAGTCAGTGCGTCCTGCTCACAGTGTTCAGCTAGATCCGTTCCTGCTATTTACATTTAGTGCAGTCAGTGCGTCCTGCTCACAGTGTTCAGCTAGATCCGTTCCTGCTATTTACATTTAGTGCAGTCAGTGCGTCCTGCTCACAGTGTTCAGCTAGATCCGTTCCTGCTATTTACATTTAGTGCAGTGCGTCCTGCTCACAGTGTTCAGCTAGATCCGTTCCTGCTATTTACATTTAGTGCAGTGCGTCCTGCTCACAGTGTTCAGCTAGATCCGTTCCTGTTATCTTCCTACTGACAGGCAGGCTTGTCTGGTTACAGTATATAAAGCTACCTGAAGAAAATTACAGGTGTTCTATCCCAGCTTAGTGCAGCTACAGGCCATTAGTATGTCTGGAAGGCCAAGAAGGAGAGGCAGACAGTCACAAGCCAATAAGAGAGGGCAAGCAGGCTCTGTGTCTAGTGCTGGTCGTGGAGACGGTGCATCCTCATCAGCCCGTGGCCATGGGACACGCTTGGCCTTTTTTTCGGCAGCTGGCCGTGTTGAGCCGCAACATGCAGAAAACTTGGTCGAGTGGATGACCAAGCCGTCCTCATCCTCCTCATCCTCTCTCACCCATGCCCAGGGTGCTTTGTCTGGCAAAGCAGCGGCCTCTTCCCTCAGCTCAATGTCATCAGTGACTCCTTCCCTAGCTCCACCATGTCCTCATGAGGATTCCCTCGAACTGTTTGACCACAGTGTTGGGTACATGCTCCAGGAGGATGCCCAGCGTTTGGAAGGCTCTGATGATGATACTGAGCTCGATGAAGGCAGTAACATGAGCACGGACAGAGGGGGTGCCCAAGAAGGACAGCAATCTGGCAGTCATGCTCCCCCTGCTGCAGCATACTGCCAGGTTTGCTCCAGTGATGAGGAGGGAGGGGATGATGAGGTCACTGACTCAACGTGGGTGCCTGATAGGAGAGAGGAGGAGGAGGAGGAGGAGGAGGAGGCGGCACATCACCAACGAGGCAGGATGCCCTCCAGGGGCCAGCCTAAGGGCAGCACATTGACTGCATCACACCCCAAAGCTCCACATGTGCAGGGCGCTGCAGTCTCTGCGCGTTATTCAAAAAGTTCTTTGGTGTGGGCCTTTTTTGAGACGAGTGCATCAGATCGCACCGCTGCTATTTGCAACATATGTCTCAAGCGTATCTCGCGTGGCCAAAACATCTCCCGCTTGGGTACCACATGCTTGACCAGACATATGTTGACCTGCCATGCAGTTCGTTGGCAAGCATATCTAAAAGACCCACACCAAAGAACAAAGAGGATCTCTCCTTGCTCCTCATCAGCTGAGATTTCCAACCCCACTAGACCTTCAGTCCTCTCTGAGACCTGCAGTGAGAGGAATGAAGGTGTAGAATTAGGTGTGTCACAGCCAAGTACTTGTGGGCAATCTGCTTTTGGTACACCGACGCCAGATTGTACCAGGCAAATTTCCCTGCCCCAGCTGCTGCACCGCCGAAAGAAGTTTGCTCCCAGCCATCCACATGCCCAGCGGTTGAATGCTAGCTTGGCAAAATTGCTAGCACTTCAACTGCTGCCTTTTCAGTTGGTAGACTCTGCCCCCTTCCGTGAGTTTGTGGAATGTGCGGTTCCTCAGTGGCAGGTACCCAAACGCCACTTTTTCTCACGGAAGGCGATTCCAGCTCTCTACCGGCATGTGGAAGGCAATGTCCATGCCTCGCTGGACAGGGCGGTCAGCGGTAAGGTGCATATTACCGCTGACTCATGGTCCAGCAGGCATGGACAGGGACGTTACTTAAGTTTCACGGCGCATTGGGTGACTCTGCTGGCAGCTGGGAAGGATGCAGGACAAGGTGCAGTAGTGTTGGAGGTTGTTCCGCCACCACGCCTCCAAAATGCTGATTGTGACACACCTCTCTCCTCCACCCCCTTCTCTTCTTCTTCCTCCATGGCCTCTTCCTCGGAACCAGCGGTGCTCCGTAGGCGTTCAAGGGGCTACGCAAGTACGCAGGCCAAAAGATGCCATGCGGTGCTTGAGCTGGTGTGCTTGGGGGACAGGAGCCACACTGGGGCAGAGGTTCTGTCAGCTCTGCAGGGGCAGGTTCAGAGGTGGTTGACGCCACGCCAACTTAAGGCAGGAATGGTGGTTTGCGACAATGGCACCAACCTCCTCTCTGCCCTCCGACAGGGACAACTGACCCATGTGCCCTGTTTGGCTCACGTCCTTAACTTGGTGGTGCAGCGGTTCTTGGGCAGGTACCCGGGCTTACAGGATGTCCTGAGGCAGGCCAGGAAAGTCTGTGTGCATTTCCGCCGGTCATATAATGCCAGTGCTCGGCTGACGGACCTCCAAAAGGAGTTTAACCTGCCCAAGAACCGCCTAATCTGTGACATGCCCACCAGGTGGAACTCGACATTGGCCATGCTGCAGCGGCTGCACACGCAGCAGAGGGCCATCAATGAGTACCTGTGCGACTATGGCACCAGGACAGGGTCAGGGGACCTTGGTTTTTTTTCCCCACGCCAGTGGGCCATGATCAGGGATGCATGCACTGTCCTGTCACCATTCGAGGAGGCCACGAGGATGGTGAGCACTGACAGTGCATGCATCAGTGACACTGTCCCCCTTGTCCACCTGTTGGAGCACACGCTGCGTGGAATAATGGACAGGGCACTTGAGGCAGAACAGAGGCAGGAAGAGGAGGACTTCCTTAGCTCTCAAGGCCCCCTTTATCCAGACAGTGTTCCTGCATGCCCGCCGATCACACAGGAAGAGGAGGAGGAGGAGGAGGAGGAGGAGGAGGAGGAAGAAGATTGTGTCAGTATGGAGGTGGAGCCTGGCACTCAGCATCAGCAGTCTTTAAGGGATCAGTCCCAAGGAACACATGGACTTGTACGTGGCTGGGAGGAGGTGGCTGCGGACGTTGTTGTCCTTAGTGACCCAGAGGACTCCGGACCGAATGCCTCAGCAAACCTACGCTGCATGGCCTCCCTGATCCTGCAAAGCCTGCGTAAGGATCCTCGTATTCGTGGTATCAAGGAGAAGGACCAATACTGGCTGGCAACCCTCCTTGATCCACGTTACAAGGGTAAGGTTGCGGACCTTATCTTGCCATCGCAGAGGGAGCAGAGGATGAAACATCTTCGGGAGGCCTTGCAGAAAGGTCTGTGCAACGCGTTCCCAGAGACTGGGAGGTTACAAACTCCTGTTTCTGGACAACGTGTTGCTGAGGCTTCGGTCAGTCAAAGAAGGAGCGGTGGAGAAGGTGGCCGTCTGACCGATGCGTTCAGACAATTTTTTGGTCCGCAGCCCCAAGGTATGATCGGTTCCAGCAACCATCGCCAGCGTCTGTTTTACATGGTGCAGGAATACCTAGGGGCAAGATCAGACTTGGACACCTTTCCCACCGAAAATCCTCTGGGTTACTGGGTCTTGAGGATGGATCACTGGCCAGAGCTTGCACAGTATGCAATTGAGCTACTGGCCTGTCCTGCATCCAGCGTTCTTTCGGAACGCACATTCAGTGCTGCTGGAGGCGTGGTAACCGATCACAGGGTGCGTCTGTCCACTGACTCGGTCGATCGGCTGACCTTCATAAAAATGAATCAGTCTTGGATCACCACCAGCTACCAAGCACCTGATGCTGATGTAACTGAATAATTTTTTTCAGATCCCTTCAAAGACTGCCTATGCTGATGCTGAGTGACTATCCCTGAGTAATTATCCTCTTCCTCCTCAATCATCACGCTGATAGCTTGTAAGAACATTTTTGGTTCTGGGCGCCACCACCAGTGCCTAAGGCACAATTTTTCAGCCCCTGTATAACAGGGGCGTGTAATTACAATTTTTGATGCAATACTTTGCAGCAGGGCTCGTTCCTGCGTTCCAACTAGAGTGTCTGTGAGGGGTTGCAGTGTTGTGGCACCAGCACCAGTGCCTAAGGCCCAATTTTTCTGCCCCTGTCTAACAGGGGCGTGTAATTACAATTTTTGATGCAATACTTTGCAGCAGGGCTCGTTCCTGCGTTCCAACTAGAGTGTCTGTGAGGGGTTGCAGTTTTGTGGCACCAGCACCAGTGCCTAAGGCCCAATTTTTCTGCCCCTGTCTAACAGGGGCGTGTAATTACAATTTTTGATGCAATACTTTGCAGCAGGGCTCGTTCCTGCGTTCCAACTAGAGTGTCTGTGAGGGGTTGCAGTGTTGTGGCACCAGCACCAGTGCCTAAGGCCTAATTTTTCAGCTCCTGTTCAACAGGGGCATGTAATTACAATTCTTGATCTAATATTTCACAGCAGGGCCCTGTGAGGGCTTACAGTGTTTTGGCCACAGCAACACCTAAGGCCCAAATTTCTGCTGAGTATATAGGGCAGGACCCTACTTTCAAACATCTAACTTACAAACGACTCCTACTTGCAAACGGAAGGAGACAACAGGAAGTGAGATGAAATCTACCCCTAGGAAGGGAAATTCTCTCATGTAAGAGTTAATATGGGAAAACAATTTCTCCTTTCCACTGATGCTTTCCAATCCTTGTTCCACAAAAAAACCCAAATTTTCAAAAAACATTTTTCATTGGGACAAAAAAGTGAGGTGAAATCTTCTGAAGAGGAGGAAAGACGCAAAACAAATGTCACAGGGGTGATAACCCTTCCCTATGTTTTCCAAAAAGCTTAGAAAAGATTTTTTGGCTGGAGCTAAACACGTTAAAAATGTTCAAAATTACAAACAGATTCTACTTAACAACAAACCTACAGTCCCTGTCTTGTTTGTACCGCCTGTATACTGCTGTTCAGAGTATATAGGGACCTTTCCTTATTTTAATTTGGGTGCGGGGTTCCCCTTAATATCCATACAAGACCCAAAGGGCCTGGTAATGGACTGGGGGGTACCCATGCCGTTTGTCTCACTGATTTTCATCCATATTGCCATGACCCGACATGACATTAAACCCGCAAGCAGTTTTAAATGAGATTTTTTCCTTTAAAAATGACATTTGGTGCAGGGACAGTTCTAAACACGGGAAACACGCGTCACTTTACAGGCATACTATAGACACCCCCCAGGTACGATATTTAAAGGAATATTTCACTTTTTTTTTTTTTACTTTAAGCATCATTAAAATCACTGCTCCCGAAAAAACGGCCGTTTTTAAAAGTTTTTTTTGCATTGATACATGTCCCCTGGGGTAGGACCCGGGTCCCCACACCCTTTTTAGGACAATACCATGCAAATTAGCCTTTAAAATGAGCACTTTTGATTTCGAACGTTCGAGTCCCATAGACGTCAATGGGGTTCTAACGTTCGTGCGAACTTGCGGTCCGTTCGCGGGTTCTGGTGCGAACTGAACCGGGGGGTGTTCGGCTCATCCCTAGTCACAAGGAATGTAAACATCCCTTGTGACAGTAATAGGTGGTGACAGGTACTCTTTATGGAGGGATCGGGGGTCCAAAAGACCCCAAATCTCTCCATTGCACTTCATAGTATTCAGATCGCCGAAAACGGCGATTCTGAACACTGTATTTTTTTTTTATTTTTTAAACCGGCGCCATTGGCAGCCGAGTAAACGGGAAGCGGCGTCATGACGTCGCTTCCGCTTTTACAATTAGCAGGCTGGAACGAAGCCGTACAAGGCTTCGTTCCAGACTGTCAGCAGCCGCCGGAGGTGGCGGATCATCGATCGGGCCACCGGGAGGTCCGGTAAGAGCGGCGGGAGGTGGCAGGAGGGATAGCCGATCGCCCGCTCTACAACACGGTACCGGGATAATGCCTGCAGCTGCGGGCATCATCCCGGTGTAACCCCGGAAAGCCGAGTACGCACATCTGTGTACGCTCGGCGGGAAGGGGTTAAAAAACGAATACGGAACTAAACGAATTGCACATGTCTAACAGAAATGTTGGCTTAGTGAAAATTCTGTCCATGTACAGTATAGTGTGCACTCAATACTTGGTCGGGGCTCCTTTTACTTAAATTACTGGATAAAAAAGGAAAACAGGTGTGACTTTAACCAGCAGCCGACCAGCCGCCGTCGTTATACTGCGGCAGGTTGGCTCTCCCGGGCAAATCGCTGTGGCTGTACGCTGCCCGCTTTAACACCCCCCGCGATCACTCCTGAGAGAGACAGGAGAGAGGAGAAAGATCTGCTGTTCATACTGGTTAGGAACAGCGATCTCTCTCCTCCCCCAGGCAGTCACATCCCCCCACAATTAGAAACACCTCCCTAGGACACACATTTAACCCCTTGAGCGCCCCCCTAGTGTTAACTCCTTCCCTGCCAGTGACATTTACACAGTAATCAGTGGCTATTTTTAGCTCTGATCGCTGTATAAATGTCAATAATCCCCCCAAAAAAAATCTGTCCGCCGCAATGTCGCAGACCCGCTAAAAATTTCAGATCACCGTCATTACTAGTAAAAAAAAAAAAAATCCCATAAATCTATCCCCTACTTTGTAGACGCTATAACTTTTGCGCAAACCAAATCGATATACGCTTATTGTGATTTTTTTTTACCAAAAATATGTAGAAGAATACATATTGGCCCAAACTGATGAAGAATTTTTCTTTTATATTTTTTGGGGGTATATTTATTATAGCAAAAAGTAAAAAAAATATTGCTTTTTTTTTTTTTTCAAAACTGTCGCTCTTTTTTTTTGATTATAGCGCACAAAATAAAAAAAACGCAGAGGTGATCAAATACCACCAAAAGAAAGCTCTATTTGTGGGGGGAAAAAAAATGACATCAATTTTGTTTGGGTACAGCGTCGCATGACCGCGCAATTGTCAGTTAAAGCGACGCAGTGCCGTATCGCAAAAAAAAATGGCCTGGTCATTAAGGGGGCAAAACCTTCTGGGGCAGAAGTGGTTAAATGAGGCCATGACTATATATATATATATATATATATATATATATATATATATGTGTGTGTGTGTGTGTGTGTGTGTGTGTGTGTGTATGTATGTATATATATATATATATATATATATATATGTGTATGTGTATATATATATATATATATATATATATATATATATATATATATATATATATATATATATATATATATATATATATATATATATATATATATATATATATATATATATATATATATATATATATATATATATATATATATATATATATATATATATATATATATATATATATATATATATATATATATATATATAGTGGTATACCGCGCTAAAGTGCAAAAAGTATTGTTACAACAGCAGCGACAAACCATGTAATATCATCATAGTAAACATAAATAAAAAACAAAAAAATTTGCGATTAATCAATAGTAGACTACAAATACACCATAAAAGGTGGTAACTTAGTGCATATTGAAACAATATGGTATAAAAAATAAAAAAAAACACAACACAAAAGGTGAAAAGAAATCACATTTTATTTGTTATATATAAAAAGAAAGTGAAGATTAGGTTCTGAAAAATACAACAAAGTTCCCAAAATGAAAAATCAAACAAGATGTTGTGATCCAAGGGGTTCCACCACCAAGAAAACAAAGCAACCCTTCCCGTGGTAATCACTCTGTAAATGTGGACTTTTACCGCATAATGTGAACCTCCTATCGCTAGCGAGGTGACAAGCACTTGCAGATATCGCCATCTGCCGGGTCAAATGGTCCACCTCGTCTCTGGAGCTCACTGACAGTCAGAGAAGATCATCCACGATATCCAGCTCTCATCTGGGGGTCTCGATCGGCCAGATGCCACAGAGCATATATAAAAAAAGGAGGCTCCAATAGTGTAATAACGTCTAAAACGCTTTATTAGTAAAAAAGGCAAAAGGTATTCACAAAAGTACATAAAATTCCAAGCACTGAACAGAAATGTTTGCCGAGAAACTGAATTCAAATCACCCGCACTTCCGGGGTCACGTGGGGCATAATGACGTCAGCGCGTAGCGCCGCCCGACATGATTCATCATACGTGAAGTCTTCCTAGGGCATTTTTTATTCATGACTTCGTATAGTCATGTTCCTCCATCCCTGTTGCAGTTGTATAAAAAGAAGAGGGTTGGGACTTTGAATGAGGCAACAGCTACAAACAGGTAATGAACGATAAAGAGTAATATTTTATTAGCATGTACATATAAATTCATAAAGGGAAAAACATAAAAAATGTAACTGATGTAAAGACCATATATAATGCATAATTGTACATAAATTCCAACATGATGAGTACAAATTTGTATAATAAAAAGGGAAGCTACATCCTCCCTAATTCCACATGGACAATATAAAGAAATGTGTAAAAACATTCATGGTTCTGGAAAACCCCAATGGGTATCCAGATAGTAGACATGGGTAGTAGTGACGTCACAGCTAGGAAAGCTCTACGCGTTTTGTGGATACCTCCACTCGTCAGGAGCAATGCAGGGTACGTCTAAATGTATCTGAAGAATTCATAACCAAAAAGGTCTAATGATCTGCCATGGGTGGAAGGGAGAGCGGAAAAAAAGAGAAAGGAGAAAAAAAAATTCCCATTGTACCTTGCAGATAATACTGAAACAATCCCATAAGTAGGGAGCCATGGAGATGGCAGGAAGCCGTGTCAGTGGTCCGGCGGCAAACAGAGTGGCACATGCAGCAATGGCCGAACATGTGTAAAACGTGATACCACATCTAGGATGGAGAGTGATGCAGGGACGGCAGGTGAAAAAGATTGACTTCGAGGGTCGTTTTTTGGGGGTAGGTAGCTGAAGTCCTACCCCATCACTGGTCAAAATGTGGGGCTCCTATCACCTATGGTTCCGGAGATGCAAGACTCCTTGCGCAGCCTGTCAGAAGCTACATTGAGAGTGGACAGTTTAAATACAAGCTGACACAATCTGTTTGCAGCAGACTGAGAGGATGAGCTCACAGTGCCTCTCCTCACTTCTTGTCAGAGGCACTGAGCTCAATGGACAGCTTAGAGTCTTCGACCAATGGTAAAGCACCATTGGCACCAGCTGTCCAATAAAAATGCTGCAGTGGAGGCACGCCTCTCACTGCAGTGTCATAGAAGGGGGCGTGTCTAAAAGACAAATGCTCCCTTCCAGCCCAGCCCTCTTAACTACAAGGAAAAAACATGTGTTTAGGTGTATAAGATTTACCCACAATCCCATGTTTTTCTCACACAGTTAAGAGGGAGAATGAGAATCTGCTGCTGAAAAGGTACAAGCTAAATCATATATTATTATGCTATATAAGATAATCATTTATTATTTATCAATTTACTGTGAAATTACTGGTTGGAAGTTATAACTTCAAACTTCAGTAATTTGTCCGTTAAGCCACCTGCTTGAGTACAGTTTTTGAAAATATAGTAAATTACCTTAAAAACAATATATAATAATTATTTTTATATCATTATTGGTAATTAACCCTTGCCACCCAGGCCAATTCTGACATTTTTCTCCTACATGTAAAAATCATCATTTCTTTGCTAAAAAATTACTCAGAACCCCCAAATTATATAATATAAAAAACTAAAACTATGGTAAAGCGCCGCTAATAATAGCGGTGCTTTACCGCCAATGCACCTCCCGCCCCAGTGTGAAAGGGGCCTTATTACACATGCCGATACCTGCACCCAAAGCTGATTAACGAATTGGCTAGGCATGCCGACATCGCGTGCTCCCTGGACAGGTAAGTGTCCATATAGTAAAAGTCAGCAGCTGCAGTATAGTTTTTTTTTACAGACTGGAGATCCTCTTTAAAGGGGAGGTCCAGCCTGGGGGAAAAAAAAAAAAATTAAAAGTCAGCAGCTGCAAATACTGTACAAATCCTGTAGCTGCTGACTTTTACTAAATGGACCCTTACCTATCCAAGGAGCCTGCGATGTCGGCAACCCAGCCGATCTTCGGATCAACTATCGGGTGCTGCCGTCGCCATCTCCACTAAAGGTTCCCTACTGCACATGCGCAAAACGCGCTGCGCTTTCTAATTAGCCCGGTGGCGGAGGGAGGTGAACCTCAGAGGGACGGCACCGCAGCCCCGTCTCCTGGAAGTGGGGACAGGGACCTGTCAAAAACAGGTCCCCGTTCCTTCCCCCCATGAAGGGTGCCAAATGTGGCCCTGAAGGGGGAGAGGAAGTAAATAAGCGGAAGTTTCACTTTTGGGTGGAACTCCGTTTTAAGTGTAATAGAATTGTATTTGTAGAATTGTATCTATTTTCAGATTTGCATCTATTTGAAGAATTCTGTCTTTAATTGATCTATTTGTAGAATTGTAGATTTGTATCTATTTTTATTATTGTATCCATTCATAGAATTATATATTTTTTTCAGATTTGTATCTATTTGTAGAATTGTAGATTTGTATCTATTTATCGAATTGTATCTCTTATTGATCTATTTGTAGAATTGTATCTATCAGAGATACAATTCTATAAATAGATACAAATCTACAATTCTACAAATGGATCAATCAAAGATACAATTCTATAAATGGATACAAATCTACTATTCTGGAAATAGATCAACCAAAGATACAAATCTACAAATAGACCAATTAGAGATACAAATAGATACAAATCTGAAAAATATAATTCTATAAATGGATACAATAATAAAAATAGATACAAATCTACAATTTTAGAAATAGATCAATCAAAGGTACAAATCTACAAGTAGACCGATTAGAGATACAAATCTACAAATAGGCCAATTAGAGATACAAATCTACAAATAGATACAAATCTGAAAAAGAAGATATAATTCTATAAATGGATACAATAATAAAAATAGATACAAATCTACAATTAGATCAATCAGAGATACAGTTCTATAAATAGATACAAATCAACAATTAGATCAATTTGTAGAATTGTATCTTTTTGTAATATTGTATCTCTTTTCAGATTTGTATCTATTTGTAGATTTGTATATTGAACACTGAAATCTCTCTTCTCTCTAAATTAAACTGTGATCTTTCCGCAATCGATCGATGGCTGACACGGTACAAGACTCCACTACTCCTCTATTACGTTCTGTGACTTTAATCCAGCATGGAGCTGACGTAGCAGTAGGGTGGTACATTGATGACAGCGCAGGGAGGAGATGGAGGAGGGGCGAGCAGATTTCAGACTTGTACTGACTTGTTTTGCTCCATTCAGAACTGTGCCCGGGGCGGTCGGTGTGTCGCTGTCACTGCAGTCCGAAGTCTTCGCCGCTAACCGTCCTCCGCACTCCAGAGCCGCCGGTACGTACACTACAATGTTATACTTATATGGCCTGGGGGGGGGTGTCATTGCTGTAGAACTACAAGTCTCAGCAATCCCCTCAGGACTTGTATCTGCACAAAGGGCAGGTTCTTGGTAGCAGGCATTGGGTGACACGGACGATGAGATATGTAGAATGACAAGAACGTGCAGAGTGCAGATACACAGAGCTGGCCTGCTGGGACTTGTAGTTCTGCAGATGAATGGGAATTTCATGTAGGTGTAAACCCAATCACTGCTATCTCATATAAGATTTAATGTGATGTTCAAAATCATTTAATGTTTTTAAACCTGCAGCTTTCGTTAAAATATTTCCTGGTGATCCTGCCATAAGGGTCCTTGTTCAGGTACTTCCTGTTATAGGATGACAACGCTCTGTTCATGTCTCCCAAGTTTACTCCTGCATGGTCACCCTGTCATCCTAGTTCTGGTACTTCCCGTTATAGGGTAACAACCAGTGGTGGCCGGTGGTAACTTTCTTGGGGGGGGGGGCAGCAAACAGTAAAAAGCCCTCCCCCCGGTCGGTCGGGGGGGGGGGGGGGGTCTGGTCCACTTACCCCATCTATGGTGGGCAGCGCTTCTCCCGGGCTTCACCTGCTCGGTGACGGCTTTCCGTTCCCCTGCTCTCCCCGGGCATCATGGCGGCTTCCGTTTCCTCCCCCCTCCTCGGCGGCCAATTGAGACTCTTCTCTTTTCGACCAATCGGAAAATGGGTCTCACACCTGCTTCTGATTGGCCGGATTGAGTATCAGGGTTTGAATAGCGAATATTCAGTCGCTGTTGTAACACCTAGGTGGGCTCCTGGCGCAATGCTCTGCGCCACAAGCTCATCCTATTTTGAACCCATTTAGAGCCTCTGGCTCTAATCAGGTGCTTCAAAACCCCCCCACTGCTGTACTCCACGCGCCCGGCGTCCTGAAAGGGGCCGGATGAATGAATAGGGGGTGGCGGTGTCCTGTCAGAATAGCGGCTGTGGGTAGAGCATGGGGGTGGCGGCCGTGGATAGAGGAGGCGGCGCTCTGGCGCCCCCTAATGGACGGGCCGCCACTAGTGACAATACTCTGTCCATGTCTCCCGGTTGTACTCCTGTGTTGTCACCCTGTCACAAGCACCTCTGGTTAAGGATGAAGCTTATTATGCAGGAAAGCCGTCACCAGCAGAAGTCCACCATGAGCACCGCAGTGCATGGAGGCATGAAGTGGCTGCAAAGAGGCTACAGGAGATCAGCAGCACTGAGATATTACAGGGTAACAGGCATTTCCTGTTATAGGGTGACAATGCTCTGTCCCTGTCTCCCAGTTGCGTTTCTGCATTGTCACCCTGTCATACAGGCTTCCAGTGGTGATCACACATTTCAGCACAATTCACAAAGACATGGTCCCCTGTTGTCACCATCAGGTAAACCACCCTGAAGAATGCTGTGCAGCCATCACTGGAGTGCATGGAGACTAGAAGTGGCTGCAAAGAGGCTACAGGAGATCAGCACCACTGTTATGTCATAAGGCAACAGGCACTTCCTGTGATAGGGTGACAACACTCTATCCCTGTTGCCTGATTGTGCTCCTGTGTTGTCAGCCTGTCCTGTTCTTCCAATGGAGGCTACAAGCGGCCATTTTTGTCACCATCAGGAAACCCACCCTGAGGAATGTCATGCAGCCATCACTGGAGTGCATGTAGAGGGAAAGTGGCTGCAAAGAGCATGCAGGAGAGCAGCAGCACAGCTGCAGAGCAAAAGAAGTTCTTCAGCCTAGCAGATTCCAGCCTGTGTGGCCCTACAACAACAACAGCTGTTGTTCAGAGTGCGACAGGACTTGCTGGGACTTGTAGTTCTAACATAATGACTCCGCTGCCTCCACCCGTGGCTCCTACACCACATTCTGGGCATTAAGCCTGAAATGAGGCCGCTCTTCCTAAGAGGGTCTTGGCAGGCAGCCGCCAGCGTCACAAGTGGGGATTCTCCAACTATAGATTCCGACAAACTGACTCACCGCTTCCCCCACCCGAGCTCTGACTCACACCGGCCCAAGCACAGCGTCCAATCATATTGTGTGCATTATGTGGATCTGCTGCTGCAGAACTACAAGTCCCAGCATCACCTGGACAGCCGCAGGTGGCAAATGACTGCATTGGAGGCTGATGGGGTCGGTTGCAGGGGGGTTGTGACATCATTCATTCATTCATTGGGGTTGATTTACTAAAGGGAGTAGAGGGCCCATTCACATTATAATGCAGTGCGGGAGAGCCGCTGTGCGATCGCAGTGCCCTTGCGATCTGCTGTGGGGGTCAGTTCAAGTTAATGACACCCCCAAATGCAGATTGCAAGCGCCCGCACCATCCCGCATCAGAATGCATGGTACAAAAGTACCAAGCGATGTGGTTGCCTCCCGTTCAAAAAGCAGTGCAGCATGATGTGCGGTGCCATTTCAGCCCATTTGAAATGAATAGGACTGAAATCGCACTGCACAGAACTGAATGTGAAATGCACAGGAATGCACACGCAGTGCAATGGGGCCTAAAGGGGGGTGCTGGGATGGGCTGTACATCCCCCCATTCCTTGCAGACCCCTGTCCTAGGCCCTGCTGACCCCTGTACACTGTCCAGCTGACCCCTGTCCTCGGCCCTGCTGTGGTAGCTCTGTTTGCAGGACATACGAGTGGCTGCATTGCCAGATCTAGGGGGTGCTGGGATGGGCTGCACCCCCCATTCCTTGCAGACCCCTGTCCTCCGCCCTGCCATGGTAGCTCTGCTTGCAGGACATACGAGTGGCTGCATGGCCAGATCTAGGGGGGGTGCTGGGATGGGCTGCGCCCCCTTATTCTTTGCAGACTCCTGTCCTCTGCCCTGCCGACCCCTGTCCTCCACCCTGATGACCCCTGTCCTCCACCCTGATGACCCCTGTCCTCCACCCTGATGACCCCTGTCCTCCACCCTGATGACCCCCGGACACTGCCCTACAAATTCCAATGCACTCCCCTGCTGACTCACATCCTTTGCCCTGCTGAGCCCCTGCACACCGCCCTACCTACCGCCGACCCCCTGTACTCCGCCCTACGTACTGCCGACCCCCTGTACTCCGCCCTACCTACTGCCGACCCCCTGTACTCCGCCCTACCTACTGCCGAGCCCCTGCACACCGCCCTACCTACTGCCGACCCCCTGCACACCGCCCTACCTACTGCCGACCCCCTGCACACCGCCCTACCTACTGCCGACCCCCTGTACTCCGCCCTACCTACTGCCGACCCCCTGTACTCCGCCCTACCTACTGCCGACCCCCTGTACTCCGCCCTACCTACTGCCGACCCCCTGTACTCCGCCCTACCTACTGCCGACCCCCTGTACTCCGCCCTACCTACTGCCGACCCCCTGTACTCCGCCCTACCTACTGCCGACCCCCTGTACTCCGCCCTACCTACTGCCGACCCCCTGTACTCCGCCCTACCTACTGCCGACCCCCTGTACTCCGCCCTACCTACTGCCGACCCCCTGTACTCCGCCCTACCTACTGCCGACCCCCTGTACTCCGCCCTACCTACTGCCGACCCCCTGTACTCCGCCCTACCTACTGCCGACCCCCTGTACTCCGCCCTACCTACTGCCGACCCCCTGTACTCCGCCCTACCTACTGCCGACCCCCTGTACTCCGCCCTACCTACTGCCGACCCCCTGTACTCCGCCCTACCTACTGCCGACCCCCTGTACTCCGCCCTACCTACTGCCGACCCCCTGTACTCCGCCCTACCTACTGCCGACCCCCTGTACTCCGCCCTACCTACTGCCGACCCCCTGTACTCCGCCCTACCTACTGCCGACCCCCTGTACTCCGCCCTACCTACTGCCGACCCCCTGTACTCCGCCCTACCTACTGCCGACCCCCTGTACTCCGCCCTACCTACTGCCGACCCCCTGTACTCCGCCCTACCTACTGCCGACCCCCTGTACTCCGCCCTACCTACTGCCGACCCCCTGTACTCCGCCCTACCTACTGCCGACCCCCTGTACTCCGCCCTACCTACTGCCGACCCCCTGTACTCCGCCCTACGTACTGCCGACCCCCTGTACTCCGCCCTACGTACTGCCGACCCCCTGTACTCCGCCCTACGTACTGCCGACCCCCTGTACTCCGCCCTACGTACTGCCGACCCCCTGTACACTGCCCTACGTACTGCTGAGCCCCAGTGCACCGCCTTACGTACTGAGTCCTGTAAACTGCCCTAGTGACCTTCCATCCTCTGCTCCCCCCCTCCCATTTCTCCTGAACCTCCACATCATACAGACTAGATCTAGTCCTGAGTGGCTGACTGATCAGTGTGATGATCCCATTGGCCGCGGTCTCTGGCGGCGTCATACCACCTGGGAAGCGCTCCGCTGTGAACGCTGTTTTGGTCCAGTGGGCTCTGAGCTCCTCCTGGTGTTGTTCATATCTGTACAAATCTGACTATAAATGAAGTCACAGACTCTCACATCCGTCACCGGGAATTCTGAAAAGCGAGTGTAAATGTTCTACACCGCTGGGAAAGTTCCGACATCGAGTCACTTCCTTTAAATCACTCACAAACGTTCTTTTGTATGAATCATCCAATCAAAATATGTACTGTATATCCCGATCTTACACAATCGTTCCTTCCTAAATCATGTCCCTCATACACGGGGGGTAGATGTCTTCATCACAGAGACTTTCTCTCAATCAGCGATTAACTGTCAGAGATGCAGAATAAGAGATTGCAACAGGAAACAGATGTGCTAAATTGATGCAAAAAAAGTCTCAGATGGTAACAAATGATCTGTTATGTCGAAGTGACCAGAGATTATAGGTGTAAAATGGGGAAGACATATAGGTGAGTCCCAGGTGATTATGAGGTGCAAACTGCGGAGGTCCAAAACTAGAATAAAGTGCTGAATGGGACACGATAGGACAATGGGAAAGACTACAGGATGTGGGGACATGATAGAACAATGGGGGGGAAAAAAAATGCAAGACATGGGGACATGATCGACCAATGAGAAAGACTGCAGGACACGATAGGCCAATAGAAAAGGACCGCAGGATGTGGGGACATGATAGGCCAATGGGAAATGCTGCAGGATGTGGGGACATGATAGAACAATGGGAAGGACCACAGGAGGTGGGGACATGATAGACCAGTGGCTGGGGAAGAACGGCTAGGTAATTCCAGCCAGTAAATGGGGCGGGGCTCTGACTTGCTGCAGCTTTTATTACACATGGTGAGAAGCTCACAGTATGCAGTAAAATCAGAGGAAGCCATTTCAGTCCAGGAGAGGAGCCGGTACAACTGTGCAAGACTGAAGGGGAGGCCGAAGGGAGGATTTAAATGTATACAGAGATGACTACAAAGACTAGGTGCTGATTTGTGTTGTGTGATGTAGACAGCTGTTTTGCATGCTGGGACAGGTGGCTGCGTAGTGACACTTTCCTCTTGTATAGAGAAAGCAAATATCAGCCGACACGTGTCCATAGACTCCTTATAGACATTCCATCAAATGACTGTCAGCCACAGGAGGAGGAGGGGGGGCAGTGTGACAGGAGGAGGGGGGCACGCACTGCGCATGCGCGAGCCGCGCGGCACGCCGTGACTGGCTGGGCAATCATCTGGGACGTGTCCCAGATGATTGCCGAGAGGGAGGGGGAAATGTGATCTCCCTTCTGGCGCCGCGGTGCGCCAGGAGGAAGTAAAAAGAGGGTATCTGCTCCCCCCCCCCCCCAAAAAAATGACATGCCAAATGTGGCATGTCAGGTGGTCACCTTCCCTTAAAGCGGAAGTTCCATTTTTGGGTGGTACTCTGCTTTAATGCATAAGATGCATTAGGGGAAAAAACAGGGGGTTTACAACCCCTTTAATACCGTGTATTGCCCCCTTTAACATCAATGACAGCTTGAAATAGTTTGTGGTATTTGTGGATGAGGCTCTTTATCTTCTCAGTTGGTAAAGCTGCCCATTCCTCCTGGGGAAAAGCCTCCAGTTCCTGTAAATTCTTGGACTGTCTTGCATGAACGGCGCGTTTGAGATCTCCCCAGAGTGGCTCAATGATATTGAGGTCAGGAGACTGAGATGACCACTCCAGAACCTTCATATTATTCTGCTGTAGCCAATGACAGGTGGACTTGGCCTTGTGTATTGGATCAATGTCATGTTGGAATGTCCAAGTACGTCCCATGCGCAGCTTCCTGGCTGATGAATGCAAATGTTCCTCCAGTATTTTTTGATCACATTCTGCATTCATCTTGACATCAATTTTGAACAAATTTCCTGTGCCTTTTGTAGCTCACACATCCCCAAAACATCAGCGATCCACCTCCGTCTTTCACAGTAGGAATGGTGGACCTTTCATCATAGGCCTTGTTGACTCCTCTCCAAATGTAGCGTTTATGATTGTGGCCAAAAAGCTCAATTTTGGTCTCATCACTCCAAATGACTTTGTGCCAGAAGGTTTGAGGCTTGTCTCTCTGCTGTTTGGCGTATTGTAAGCGGGATACTTTGTGGCATTTGTGTAGTAATGGCTTTCTTCTGGCGACTCGACCACGCAGCCCATCTTTCTTCAATTGCCTCCTTATTGTGCATCTTGAAACAGCCACACCATGTGTTTTCAGAGAGTCCTGTATTTCACCTGAAGTTATTTGTGGGTTTTTCTTTGCATCCCGAACAATTTTCCTGGCAGTTGTGGCTGAAATTTTAGTTGGTCTACCTGACCGTGGTTTGGTTTCAACAGAGCCCCTCATTTTCCACTTCTTGATTAGAGTTTGAACACTACTGATTGGCATTCTCAAATTCCTTGGATATCTTTTTATATCCCTTTCCTGTTTTATACAGTTCAACTACCTTTTCCCGCAGATCCTTTGACAATTCTTTTGCTTTTCTCATGACTCAGAATCCAGAAACGTCAGTTCAGCACTGGATGAAAGATGCAAGGGTCTGTCAGGAGTCCAGAAACTCATTGACCTTTTATACACACACACACACACACACTAATTCCAAGCAAACAGATCACAGGTGAGGATGGTTACCTTTAACCACTTGCTTACAGGGCACTTAAACCCCCCTCCTATCCAGACCAATTTTCAGCTTTCAGCACTGACGCACTTTGAATGACAATTGCGCGGTCATACAACACTGTACCCAAATGAAATTTTTATCATTTTTTTCCCCACAAATAGAGCTTTCTTTTGGTGGTATTTGATCACCTCTGCGGTTTTTATTTTTTGTTAAAAAAAATTTAAAAAGAGCGAATTAAAAAAAAAATATATATATATATATTTTTTTATAAAAATTTTTAAAAGGGTAATTTTTCTCCTTCATTGATGTACGCTGATGAGGCGGCACCAATGGGCACTGATAGGTAGCAGTGATGGGCACTGATGGGTGGCAGTGATGGGCACTGTTGGGTGGCAGTGATGGGCACTGATTGGTGGCAATAATGGGCACTGATCTTGTACACTGCTAGGTGGCACTGATTGGCACCACTGGTGGGCATTGTTAGGTGGCATTGGTGGGCATTGATAGGTGGCACTTGCAGGCATTGATAGGTGGCACTTATGGGCATTGATACGTGGCACTGGTGGGCACTGTGATGTGGCAATAACAGGTGGCACTGGCAGGGGGTACTTGTGGCACAATTGAGGCACGTATGAGGCATTATTGCCTCCTCCTCTTCGGGACCGATGTCCCCTGCTGCTGAGCCGGTGATCGGCTTTTTTTTCTCCTCGCACTGTCAGCGCGAGGAGAAAAAAAAAAACGATCACAGAGCTTTTGTTTTGATCATGTGATCAGCTGTCATTGGCTGACAGCTGATCACATGGTAAGGGGCCAGGACCGGCCCCTTACTTGGATCGGTGATCACCCGAGTCTCCGTGACTCGGTGATCACAGCGCGCTCCATGCGCGCCCTGCAGGGCGCGCGCAGCGCACGTGCACAGGGGAGGCCGTCATATGACGGCCTCCCTGGAATTCAGGTCCGCGCTGTAGCCGTCATTTGGCTATAGCGCGGATGTCAAGCAGTTAATAGCCATTCAAACCCCTTTGTGTCAACTTGTGTGCATGTTATCAGGCCAAAATCACCAGGGTATGTAAACTTTTGATCAGGGTCATTTGGGTAGTTTCTTTTGTCGTTATGATTTAAAAAGAGTAAACACAGTTGATTGATAATAAATGGCTTCAGCCAAACACTAACCATGAGTGAAAGAAAAGTTTTTGTGTTATCGTTCATATTCTCTGAAAAATGGGCAAGAAATCATAAATTCTGCCAGGGTATGTAAACTTATGAGCACAACTGTATATGTAAACATTAAAAAAATATATATAAATAAAAAAAAATAGATAAATAGATAAATGTAAGTCCTCCATGATAGATAGATAGATAGATAGATAGATAGATAGATAGATAGATAGATAGATAGATAGATAGATAGATAGATAGATAGATAGATAGGTAGATAGATAGGTAGATAGATAGATAGATAGATAGATAGGTAGATAGATAAAAGTCCAAAGGATTGCTGCACTTAAAAACTTTGTTTATTCATTCAAAGATTTGTAAAGTTACATCTCAAAAGTGTTCAAAAAAAATTTCTATTTCGGGCT
>JBBDGP010005503.1:50000-68853 GCA_037952835.1 Lithobates septentrionalis
GAGATAATCCAGACTGTAGATCGCGGGGGGGGGGGGTGAATCGAAATCGCGATTCTATGTACGATTAATCGCGCAGCTCTAGTATCCGGCACCAAGCCACCAGCATAGCAGATCATTTAACTCCTGTGAGAAGTTGTGGGGTCTCCATGGATTGGACTTGTTTAGCACGTACCACAGGTGCTCAATTGGACTGAGATCTGGAGAATTTGGAGGTCAACACCTGAAACTCGTTGTGTTCCTAAAATCATTCTTGAACCATTTTTGCAGTGTGTCAGGTCAGGGGGCGTTTTCCTGCTGGAAGAGGCCACTGCGATCAGGGAATACAGTTTCTATGAAAGGGTGTACCAACAGTGTTTAGGTAGGTGGTTTGTGTCAAAGTAACATCCACATGAGTGGGAGGAGCCAAGGTTTCCCAGCAGAACATTGCCCAAAGCTTCACACTGCCTCCTCCGGCTTGTCTTCTTCCCATGCTTCACCCTGGTGCCATCTCTTCCCCGGGTAAGTGACGCACCCGGCCATCCACATGATGTAAATGAAGAGGTGATGCATCATCAGACCAGGCCACCTTCTTCTACTGCTCCAGTTCTGATGCTCATGTGCCCAATGTAGGAGTTTCTGGCTGTGGAGACGGGTCAGCATGGGGGCACCCTGTCCGGTCTGTGGCTACGCAGCCCCATACACAGCAAACTGCGATGGCCATTTTTCTGCATTCAATGCCTCAACTTCAGGGACAACATGTTTACTTGCTGCCTAATATATCCCACTCATTTTTAGATGCCATTGTAACCAGATAATCAATGTTATTCACTTTACTTGTCAGCTGGAGGTCCACTAATTGCATATCTCTGTTCTAGTTGTTTGGTTTTTTTTTTTAAAGTGTTTAAACGATTTATATACACAATCAGCCATAACATTGTGACTAAAGATGAGCTCTGGCATGTTCGCACACCCCACATGCAGAGCCCGCCAGGAAGTCGAGACATTTCTCGATCTCTGCAGCAGCGCATCGGGAAATGTCTCGCTGCCTGTGATTAGCGCAGCGCAGTGCCGACTTCCTGGCGGGCTCTGCACGTGCGGTGTGCGAACACGCCAGAGCTCATCTTTAGTCACAATGTTATGGCTGATTGTGTATATAAATCGTTTAAACACTTTAAAAAAAAAAACCAAACAACTAGAACAGAGATATGCAATTAGTGGACCTCCAGCTGTTGCAAAACTACAAGTCCCATCATGCATTTGTCTCTGGGTGTCACGCTTGTGGCTGTCAGAGTCTTGCTATGCCTCATGGGACTTGTAGTTCTGCAACAGCTGGAGGTCCGCTAATTGCATATCCCTGAACTAGAATGTAATTGACCAAAAATCAATATCATTCCCCTTCTGATTATCCTTTTCTCCTGCTTAAAACCCCCAGACGGAATGGACTCCTCCCCCTCCTCCTCCCCCTAGCAATGCCACTGCTATGTGTGTGAGGCAAAACCCGCCAGAGGGGTGACTGCCTCTACCAGCAGAGCAAGGGGGCCACAGCAGGCCACCATCGAGTGCACATCTTCTACTGTGAGCCCTGCTGTCATCTGCCTGGGGACTGCTGGCCAAACACCGCCTGGTACTGCCCGCCCACAGCTAGGAGACTGATCTCCAGTAGGGTTGCCACCTCATGCCTTTAAACCCGAGCACGTATTAATTACACAGGTTCTGTGGCTCATTAAGGTAGTAATAAAACTCACTTAGTGCCTTATCTGCATTAAATTAGCCACAGAACCCGTGTAATTAATATGTGGTCGGGTTTAAAGCTATGAGGGGGCAACACTAATCTCCACCCATATTGACCATGTACTGTGCAAGACCCCCAACCCCCCCCCACTATCGGTGTCCAGGAGGACAAGGTGCGGTGGTGGATCATGGGGGATGGAGAAGCTGCACAGGGTTGTGGGGGTACACAAGGTGAGGGAGGAAAGGGGGGTGCACAAGATATGGGGCGGGGGCCGCACAAAGGGGGCGTGGTCAAGGTGAGGGGCTTTCATGGGTTGCACAAGTTGAGCGGGGAGGATGTGTGGAACCTGTAAAAGGTGAGGGGGGGGGCTGTACAAGGTAAGGGGGGTGGGGGGTGCACAAGAGGGGGCTGCACAAAAAAGGGGGCATGGGGGAAGCTGTACAAGGTGAGGGGGGTGGAGGAAGACAAGGTGGGGTTGCACAAGAGGGGGCATGAGGACACTGCACGAGATTGGGGGAGTGGAGGACAAGGTGGGGGTGCGCAAGAAAGGGGGGCAAGAGAAGCTGTACAAGGTGAGGGGGCTGGGGGGAGCTGCACAAGGTGGGGGGGGGGGACAAGGTGAGGGGCTGTCAGGTGGTGCACAAGATGATGGGGGTTCACAAGAGGGGGCATGGGGAGACTGCACAAAGTGGGGGGACAGGGGTAGATGAGGACAAGATGGAGGGTGCACAAAGTTAGGGGGCATGGGGAACCTGCACAAGATGAAGAAGGTGGGGAGAGGACAAGATGGGGGGTATTGGGGTGCACCAGAAGAGGGTTAGGATGGGGAAGCTGCACAAGGTGAGGGGGGAGCAGGACAAGATGGGGGGGGTATCGGGGGTGCACCAGAAGAGGGGGAGGGTGGGGGAAACCGCATATGGTAAGGGGTGAATGGAGAAGCTGCATAATTTCACAGGGGTGGGTTTGCAGTGTGCACCGTGACCCTGCACTGCCGCCACGAAACTAGCCTGTCCAGCACCCTGCAGAGCACCGTGGCAGGCTGGACAGGAGAGAGCCTGATGCACTAGCCTGTCCAGTGTCTACTGCTCTGTCCTTCTCCTGCTGTCACTCCGTGTGTTATATAGGGAGAAAAATATTGGGGGGGAGGGGTGACACCATGTTTTACCACACCATGTGACACCAACCCTAGTGAAGCCACTGCCTTGGAGCTAGGGGTGCAACGGATCGTCATAGATCCGTGATCCGATCCGCGGAGGCTGATCCGTACGAGACACCCGCGATCCGCGGAGCGCTCTGTGGCCTCGGCCATAGGAAAGGCCGTGGCTTTGGCCTAGCTCCGGAGCGGCGGCCATCTTGGTACACCCGGCGGCCGTTTAGCACGTGATCGCTCCGTCAAATGACGGAGCGATCACTTGTAACAAACCGGCGTCATGTCATCTCTCCCCTCTGTGTACTGATCTGTACAGTGGAGGGGAGAGATCGGATGGCAGCAGTGCCAATACTCTGCAATGCCCTGCCAATACACTGCAATACCCTGCCAATACTCTGCAATACTCTGCTGCAATGCCCTGCCAATACTCTGCAATGCCCTGCCAATACTCTGCAATGCCCTGCCAATACTCTGCAATTCCCTGACAATACTCTGCAATGCCCTGACAATACTCTTCCATACCCTGCCAATAGTCTGCCATACCCTGCCAATACTATGCCAATATACCCAATACCCTGCCAATATACCCGTCAATACCCTGCCAATAGGGATGAGCCGAACACCCCCCTGTTCGGTTCGCACCAGAACATGCGAACAGGAAAAAAATTCGCGCGAACACCGTTAAAGTCTATGGGACACGAACATTAATATTTAAAAGTGCTAATTTTAAAGGCTTATATGCAAGTTATTGTCATAAAAAGTGTTTGGGGACCCGGGTCCTGCCCCAGGGGACATAGATCAATGCAAAAAAAAGTTTTAAAAACGGCCGTTTTTTCAGGAGCAGTGATCTTAATAATGCTTAAAGTCAAACAATAAAAGTGTAATATCCCTTTAAATTTCATACCTGGGGGGTGTCTATAGTATGCCTGTAAAGGGGTGCGTGTTTCCTGTGTTTAGAAAAGTCTGACAGCAAAATGACATTTCGAAGGAAAAAAAGCCATTTAAAACTACCCGCGGCTATTGCATTGCCGACAATTGCCCCCCCCTCTGACGCACGGGACATGACGGGACTTCCCTGTGGCATTCCCCGTGACGTCAGAGGGAAGTCCCTGTCAAGTCACCGTGCGTCAGAGGGGGGCGGGGGTCGGACGAAGAGACGCCGTCACACAGCGGGAGCCTCCCTTCATGCCAGCATGAATGCAGAGCGGCCCGGAGAAGAAAATGAAGAAGAGAAGAAGAAAGAAGAGGAGAGGATGAAGAAGAAGATGAAGAGAAGAGTGGGAGCCTCTCCTCATGCCATGGGAGCGGAGCGGCCCGAGGAGAAGAAGATAGAAGACGCCGCGGAGGAGATGCTGGACGAGAACGCCGGAGGAAGAACCAGAAGAGCCAGAAGAACCAGAAGAAGATGAAGGAAGAAAGAAGAAGCATTTAAATAAAGGAATTGTCAAAAACTGTCTCTTGTCATTTTTAACATTTTTGACAGTTTTTTTAGTGAAATGGTAGGGGTAAGTACCCCCTTACCATTTCACACAGGGGGGGGCCGGGATCTGGGGGTCCCCTTGTTAAAGGGGGCTTCCAGATTCCGATAAGCCCCCCGCCCGCAGACCCCCACAACCACCGGCCAGGGTTGTGGGGATGAGGCCCTTGTCCTCATCAACATGGGGACAAGGTGTTTTGGGGGGCTACCCCAAAGCACCCTCCCAATGTTGAGGGCATGTGGCCTGGTACGGTTCAGGAGGGGGGGGGGCCGCACTCTCATCCCCCCCTCTTTTCCTGCGGCCTGCCAGGTTGCGTGCTCGGATAAGGGTCTGGTATGGATTTTTGGGGGGACCCCACGCCGTTTTTTTTTTTTTTTTAATTTTGGTTCGGGGTTGCCCTGTGGGGAATTCCCATGCCGTTTTTATCAATGAACTTCTATGTGTATTGTCGGCAATGCAATAGCCGCGGGTAGTTTTAAATGGCTTTGTTTCCTTCGAAATGTCATTTTGTTGTCAGACTGTTCTAAACACAGGAAACATGCGCCCCTTTACAGGCATACTATAGACACCCCCCAGGTACGAAATTTAAAGGGATATTACACTTTTATTGTTTGACTTTAAGCATTATTAAAATCACTGCTCCTGAAAAAACGGCCATTTTTAAAACTTTTTTTTGCATTGATCCATGTCCCCTGGGGCAGGACCCGGGTCCCCAAACACTTTTTATGACAATAACTTGCATATAAGCCTTTAAAATGAGCACTTTTGATTTCTCCCATAGACTTTTAAAGGGTGTTCCGCGGCATTCGAATTTGCAGCGAACACCCCAAATTGTTCGCTGTTCGGCGAACTTGCAAACAGCCAATGTTCGAGTCGAGCATGAGTTCGACTCGAACTCGAAGCTCATCCCTACCTGCCAATACTCTGCCAATGCTCTGCCAATAGGGAGATTGTGGATATTACAGTGGGGTAGATTTTTTTTTTTGATCCGAAAATGATCCGAACCGTGACTCCTGATCCGAGGAACGATCCGAACCGTGAGTTTTTTGATCCGTTGCACCCCTACTTGGAGCCCACCAATCAAGTAAACCTTGCAGAACAAGGGGCTCGGTGCTCGCAGTCTTCAATCTACCTTACTCCAGGCAGGCCCAACCCCCCCCCCCCATCCACTCTATTAAACCCTCCAGCTTATTTCTTGTGCGCCGCACTCTTCTGGCCGCCACCATCAGAGGCAGCTTCACATCACCGACCCACCCGCCAGGTAAAAATTGAAGAGAACCTGTCACATCTCTAGAAAATGTTTCCAATCAGACCGTGGCCAATGTCACCCTCCCCCACCCATACCTATATATATATATATATATATATATATATATATCCGGCCCTGGTTAGCCACCTGGATGTACAGAAAATAATCCTACAGGTGGACTGCGCTTATTGCAAAGGCTAAGAAACAGGTCTTTCTGGTGTGACAGGAGGTGTATTGTTATATAATTAATGCCCAGCTAAACCGCACAATGTGTGTTTTTTGTTTTTTTTTTATCGCTCACGGCGGTCTCTGTTACAGATATTTAAAGAATTTAAACCGCTAACAAACTGACATTTCTGCTCTGGTGTCAGGTGATGACATCTTGGCGTCAGTTATTATGACAGGTCACATATGGGGAGGATGTCTATTGGGCATTCTCTGTGTTACCATAGAACTGAGAACAACACTGCGGACACACCCAGAGAGCAAACAGCAGGTCTGAGTTCAGAGAGAGACGCTCCACAAGGTAAGAAATACTATCGATACAGATAAGAAAAACATTATTTGAAGTAGCGGTAATCCCTAACAGGAAGACGCTCGGATTGCTCTGTGTGTATCGTGAACAGTTGCTTTCATCCTTTGTTACATCTCAGTTCTGCTGATCTCCCTCCCCCCGGCCTCTTTGCAGCCACTTCATTTCTACATGCACTAACTCCAGCAATGCCCACATGCAGGGCGCCGGACACATGGATTCCAATGGGGTTTTTTTTTTCTTTTTTCAAAGCACGTGATTAGAGCCGGAGGCTCTAATTGGCTTCAAAAAGGGTGGGCTTGGGGCGCAGAGCATTGCCCCCCTGAGCCCACCCACTTGTGTGACAATAGCAAATTAATATTCGCTATTGTCTTCCTGATTCTCCCCCCGGCCAATTAGGAAGCAGGTCCTGGGACCCGATTGGCCAAGAGGGGAAGCACAGGCTTCCATTCTCCTTCCTCCCGTTCGGCTCGGTGCTGCACATTATCCAGGCATGCCTGACACTTTGGCTCAGCTCCCCCCCCCCCCCCCTGGTCTACAGGGGTAAGTGCAGGGCTGGTGGGGCAGACAGACCGACCTGGGGGATGGGGATGATATTGTATGCCCCCCCCCCAAACATGGAGCACCAACCGTGTTGCATCTCTCAGGGAGGGTTTCCCAATGGTGACAACAGCAGATCCTTTGTGCTGAAACAGCCACCTTCTCAATCGGAAGCCCATGTGACGGGGAGACAATGCAGGAGCACAGTTAAGCCCTGTACACGCGATTCAAAAATCGTACGAAAAATGCAGCATTCGAATCGATCGTACGATAATCGGATCGTTAGTACAGAGCTTTCGAGAGCCGATCAGGACAGTTCATCCGATATTATTCTATCGGACATGCACGGAAATTTTTTTCGTACGATTTTCGTTTAATCAGTACAGATATCGTTCGAAAATGCAATACAAATGCATTACAACACATGACATCACTTCCGGATTTTTATTCTGTCTACGGGAATTTTCGTGACTTTAGTAAACTCATCAGATTCGACGTGAGATTAGCATGCAAAAAAAAACGGAAGATCATTTGTCCGATAATCGGATCGTGTGTATGGGGTATTAGGCTTCAGGGACAGAGCATTGTCACCCTATAGCAAAGACCTTCATGGTAGGATCACCTGGGGTTCATTTAAAGTGTTTCCAAAAGCAGAGGTGGTTTTTTTCTTGTTTTTTTACCTTAATGTATTCTATGCATTAAGGTAAAAAAACTTTCTGCATGCAGTCCCCCCTATCCCCCCCCCCCCCCCCCCAAAATACTTACCTGAGCCCCATCTCAATCCTCTCTCCCTGCTCCTTGGCTAAGACACAGCAGTAGAAGCCATTGGCTCCTACTGCTGTCAATCACTGCCATTGACAAGGGAGCTGGGGGGGGGGGGGGTTAGGGCTGAGACCTGCTGTTTGTGTCAATAGATGCGGAGACAGCCTGGCTCAGGAGTTGGCCTGCATGAGTGCCCCTATAGCAACCTGCTTGCTATGGGGGAACTCAACTGGGTGGGGAGGAGCCAGGAGCACCTGTTTTGTCAGGTGCTGTCAATTACACTCTGCACATGCTTATAATAAAAGGAAGAAGAGTGATGATGTCATCCGTGTGCTGCTTCTCCTTTCTCTAGTCAAGGGTTGGGGTGCAGGATGGTGACCAATGTATGTAATGTATGTAGTAAAGATAAGTGAGGTCACCAGTTCAGCTGTGCTATCTGGAAGGGGTGTGTTAATCACCGTCATATGACAGATAAATATTTGAAGTATATGTATTTCAAGTGTGTATTTAGCGGTTTGCCTGCAGTTCCACTTTAGGCAGTTGTTGACACTAGACATGCTAAAAAAAAAAGCTTTATTGACATACACATAGTGCAGGTAGAATTCCTGTCCTTCTCCCCTGATGCTGCTCTCTCTTCTTGTACTTTCCAACAATTTCCAGCTATAAAAAAGTTGCAGCTGTTAAAACAGACTTACACAGTGTTTATAAACATTGTTCAGACAGGAGATGGATACAAAGTAACATTGTCTATAAACATTGATAAGACAGGAAACAGAGATACAATGAAACATTGTTTATAAACATTGATCAGACTGGAGGATAGAGAGCTACAAAGTAACATTGTTTATAAACTGTGATCAGATGGGAGATGGAAAGATACAAAGTAACAATGTTTCTAAAAAGTGATCCTCTTAAAGAGGAGGGCCCATTAAAAAAAAATTAAAAGTCATCAGCTACAAATACTGCAGCTGCTGACTTTTAATTGGACACTTACCTGTCCCAGGGTCCAGCGATGCGGGCGATCGTCTCCCCCTCCGTTCGGCGGCACCGGCATTGAAACTGTGGGCGCCGGGCTGTGGCTTCACAGCCGGGCATCCACTGCACATGCACGAGCGCACCGCGCGCCGTAATTGGCCGCTCAGTCACCTGGGACCTGTAATGGGTCCCAGATGATTGAGAAGAGGGAGGGAGCAGAGCTGAGCCCTTCCTGTGCCGAGGGGGAACTGATGTCACCAGCCCAGGCAGACTACGAGGGAACCCCTAGCAACAGGCATTTAGAGGTGAGTAAAAAAAAATATATATATATCCAAATGTTTTTTATTTTTTTTTTAGGAATTTTCATGCATTTTTTTTTTTTTTTTTTGGGTGGAACACCACTTTAAATCTCTTATATTTTATTGTAACTGTAATGTCTCCCTATTATATTTTAAAGCATTGCGTAAACTGTTGGCACTATATAAATTCTGTATAAATAATAATCAGGCTGACACTTTTTTGTTTTTTATACACCTGTAAGGAAAAAGGCATAATGAGCTAGTATGCGGTGCATACAGGGGCGGACTGATAACTCATGGGGCCCCCGGGCAATAGGAGATTATGGGGCCCCCAGGCAATCAGAGATTATGGGGCCACACAGTATACAATCACACAGTATACACATACATGTACACACAGTATACACAGATGTAAAAAAAACACAGATTTATACATACTGAGGCTGGCAACCCTGATGGGGCCCCCTAGTGGCCCAGGGCCCTCGGGCAGTGCCCGAGTCGCTCAATGGTCAGTCCGCCCCTGGGTGCATACTAGCTCATTATGAAATACTTACCTTAGAACGAGGCATCAGTATCTCGCCTGGTCCACGCCGAGGTAGCTGACATGTTGCCTCGGCGTGTCTTCCGGGTATCGCGGCTCCAGCGCTGTGAGTGGCTGGAGCCGCGATGACGTCACTCCCACGCATGCACGCGAGAGACTTCTTTCCGGCAAGGTGCGGCGTCTGCCGGTGTTCTGACGAGAAGTGTCCTCCTATCGGATAGTGTCCGCCCCGTACTGCGCAGGCGCAGCGCTTGCGCAGTACGGAGGAGAAGGAGATGCCGAAAGTGTCCAAAGTTGATCAGCTGACCATCAGCTGTACACAGCGCTTGGGCACTTAATAGTGAAGGCTTTGTAAGAGGGCCCCTCGCGGGCTCACTTCGCTCGCCACGCTTCGGGCACGGCCTCGCTGCGCTCGGCATCTATTTATTCTAACTCTATGTTCACTTGGATAGTGGGGAATGAACCTGGACACAGGGCGAGAATAAATGCGCAGGCGCCGTGTACAGCTGATGATCAGCTGTTCAACTTCGGAGACTTTCGGCGTCTCGTTTATCCTCCGTACTGCGCCTGCGCAGTACAGGGCGGACACTATCCGATGGGGGACAGTATTCGACAAGACACCGGACTTTCAGCCGAGAATCCCCTGTGCGCATGCGCCGCTGCAGTCAGCGGCTCATTGCAAGGGGAATATATCCTAAACTGTACAGGTTTAGGAGATATTTTTTTTTACCTACAGGTAAGCCTTATTATAGGCTTACCTGTAGGTAAAAGATAAAAATTTGACTATACAACCGCTTTAACTTTTAATTCACCTTCTCCGTTGAACTATTTTCCTACTTTTTTCTTTTTTTTTTTTTTTTTTTTTTTTTTATAAACTTTGATATTTAAACGTTTTGCCATTTTTTTTTTTTTTAATTTTTTTTTTTATAAACTTTGATATTTAAACATTTTGCCATTTTTTTTTTTTTTGTCATTTTGTTTGTTAATTTTTAGTGTTGTATCTAAAAAAAAAAAAAAAAAAAAAATGCAACATTGAGGAAAACCCCTCTTTATTTAATTTGAAAATAGCTTTGCATTGCTTTGTGTCAGAATCCTAATTTTAGTATTATTTCAAACCGGACAAATGACAGAATAAAATGTATACTTTGTATCTACAGTAGCACTATTTTCTTTAAACAAACTCTGATCAAAGTCATAAAAATGCATTTTTTTTTAACCTTGTTACATATTTTTTGTCCATGGATTGCAGAAAAAAATACAATCATTTTTGCCAGACAATATCACCAAAAGAAAGCCTTGTTTGTCCTTGAAAACACAATATGCTGTCTGTTTTTGGCTGGCACCCTGAACAAGCCCTCCTTCGCACGTTTATTACATTCTTTTTAACCATTTCATCCCAGTCCCGTCTGCTACCTAGTCTTTTATTCTGCACCACAACCCCTGATGAAGGGGGACTGGTGAGCCCCTGAAACGTGTTGACTACTCCTGTGCCAACTATTAAACTTGGCTGTCTCTCTCATTTCTTGATCCTTTTTTTTTTTATTCTTTTGTATTGGTACAAATTGAGGAAAAGAAATAAATGCAGGAAAATCTATAATCAATGATTTGTTTAGAGTTTGTCATTCCTCCTTTTCTGGTTGCAGAGACAATCTACAAAGATGGCTCCCAAGAGAAGGGCAGCGACCCAGGCCCAGAGCACCAGGAAAGGCAAGAAGACAAAAGTCAAAGAGGAAATTAAGGAGGAGGAGATTCAGGCCCCGGCCCCCGACCGCTTCCAGAGCGCTGTACAGGCGCTGAAAGCTGCTTCTGGGAAGAAAGGGAAGGCCAAGGTGGACTCAGCATGTACGCTGACCAAATGTGCTGGATACGAGGTGAGTGGCGTGCTGGGTGCACATTCCCCGGTTTGTTTATATAAACAAAGAGCAATCCTTTTCAGTGGTGCAGAACAGCTCCCCCTCCCAAGTACAGACCCCTCAGGACATTCACCCCCCAGTACAGATAAATAAAAAAGGTGCAGCGCTAAATCAATAAATGACCATAGAGAGAAATATATTGACACAGGGAGCAAAAAGAAATGTCCAATAATAAATGTCCAAATAAGCTGACATAAATCCACCAGGAGTGTGATGATAACAGCAAACAATTGTGACTGATACTGGAACCCTTCACCATGGACCAAGTGGCCTCTCACCTGGTCCCAAAGGTAATCAGGCAATCATATAAGGTCAGCAGGTAGCAGGAGATCTTTAACACAAGGGACTCCTCCGGGTGATCAGGTAGCAGGTGGGTATCATTACCATGAAATCACAAAAGGGACAGACATAGTGCTCTCCGTATGCAACAATTTATTATAAAACGAATAAAATCAAACTTACATAGCAGGCACTTCTCAAGTGCCAGGGAACGAACATGGACACACAGTACAGTGTGTGAGCGGTGGAGCATGCGCAGTAGCCGCGGATGACGTCACGACGTCACGTTCTAAAAAATATGGAACGCTTCACGAATTTGCGTGTCATGAAGCGTTCCATATTTTTTAGAACGTGACGTCGTGACGTCATCCGCGGCTACTGCGCATGCTCCACCGCTCACACACTGTACTGTGTGTCCATGTTCGTTCCCTGGCACTTGAGAAGTGCCTGCTATGTAAGTTTGATTTTATTCGTTTTATAATAAATTGTTGCATACGGAGAGCACTATGTCTGTCCCTTTTGTGATTTCTTGGTAATGATACCCACCTGCTACCTGATCACCCGGAGGAGTCCCTTGTGTTAAAGATCTCCTGCTACCTGCTGACCTTATATGATTGCCTGATTACCTTTGGGACCAGGTGAGAGGCCACTTGGTCCATGGTGAAGGGTTCCAGTATCAGTCACAATTGTTTGCTGTTATCATCACACTCCTGGTGGATTTATGTCAGCTTATTTGGACATTTATTATTGGACATTTCTTTTTGCTCCCTGTGTCAATATATTTCTCTCTATGGTCATTTATTGATTTAGCGCTGCACCCTTTTTATTTATTTGTCTGGAGGGATTTGATCGTTTACCCTGGTGTTCAGCTGCTTCAGTTATTTTTGTGTCATATGTGCGCTGATATATTTTTATATTTTTACCCCCCAGTACAGAACTCCCTCCCCAGTATAGACCCCTCAGGACAGTCACCCCCCAGTACAGAACTCCCTCCCCAGTTTAGACCCCTCAGGACAGTCACCCCCCAGTACAGAACTCCCTCCCCAGTATAGACCCCTCAGGACAGTCACCCCCCAGTACAGAACTCCCTCCCCAGTATAGACCCCTCAGGACAGTCACCCCCCCCAGTACAGAACTCCCTCCCCAGTATAGACCCCTCAGTACAGTCACCCCTCAGTACAATAGAGCCCCCAGTACAGACCCCTCAGGGCAGTCCCCCGCCTCCCCCAGTACAACAGAACTTCCTTCCCAGTATAGACCCCTCAGTACAGACACCCCTCCCCCAATCAGATGCAAATATTCACATAGGCACCCCCTACTAAGACAAAAAAAGTGCCACTAAAGTTTGTTCTGCTTCTAATTTGCCTTCCCTGGTTCCACTCTTCACCCCCCACCAACGTGCTAATGACAGTGAGCCTCTGTTCTTCCCAATGCAGACAGGTCATGGCCGTTACTTCATCCTATTATCGCATCATCCTGCACCTAACTTTTCACGTTTTTGGTCCTTATTTCAGGTGTTTGAGGACTATGACTGCATGCTGAACCAAACCAACATCGGGCACAACAACAATAAATTCTACATCATCCAACTTCTCCATTGGTCTGCCGGTAAACCACCTCAATACGTCACCTGGAATCGTTGGGGCCGTGTGGTGAGTACTGCAAAAGCAAGCAAACTACATTAAGACATGGCTTCGCCAGTTCGGTGGGAAAACTTGAGCGCCCTGCTCAGAGTAAAGCAGCAAGGTTAGGAATGGCAGCCTTGGAGTCTCCTCTTCCAAAAAACAGGTCAGCAGTGGCATCATACTATAAACTAATTGCAGCCATGGAGGGTAAATGGAGCTATCATCCCTGGCCTTACCTTAGAGGAGTAATATTAGATGGAAAATCAATTTTGGAAAGCAAATATTTGCTCCCAAACATCAGACGGGAGAGCCTTCAGAGGTCACAGGGAACCCGCAACATGCCCATAGACATAACATACAATCTAAGGTTAGATGTTTGTAGACACCCTTCAAAATTATTGTGTTCAGGTGCACAAAACCTGCTCCATAAGGGCGCGGTTTGGCCAGCTCCATAAGGGCGTGGTTTGGCCAGCTCCATAAGGGCGTGGTTTGACCAATTTGGACCAGCTCCACAAGGACTTGGTTTGACCAATTTGGACCACCTCCATCAAGATGTGGTTTGACCAGCTTTTTAAAGACCTGGTTTGACCAGTTTGGTGTGGAGGAACTTGTGTCCTACACAGAGCCCTGATCTCAACCCTACTGATCACCTTTGGGAAAAATTGAAATTTCACTTGTGGGTCAGGTCTTCTCATCCAACTTCAGTACCTGACCTCCCAAATGGGCACAAATTCCCCCAGGCACCCTCCAAAATCTTGTCAAGGCTTGACCAGTTTGGTTTGGAGGAAAATTGAGTGTCCTGCACAGATCCCTGCCCTCAACCCTACTGAACACCTTTTGGGATTTTCTTCTCATTCAACGTCAGCACCTGACCTCGCAAATGGACACACGTTTCTACAAACACAATCCAAAATCTTGTGGAAAGTTTCCCCAGAGGAGTAGAGGATGTTGTAGCTGCAAAGAGGGATCAAATCCATAATAATGGCCATGATTTTGAATTGGGATGTCGAACAAACTCATCACAAAGAGCCCCAATCACATGAGTCCAAATATAGACTTTATTGATCGACAAATGGCAAAAGGTTAACCACAAAGAGCCAATGTGTTTCAGAGGTTGCACTTTAATCATTTATAGATCAATGAAGTACATACTTGGACTCTCATCACGTTTTTGTTGCTCCTTCTCTTTTGAATATACTTAGACCACTCAAGCTTGGTGATCCCCCCCCCCCCCCCCCCCTTGATTGAGAACACTCCTATTTGTGAGGAGCTGCCAAACCAAGGTCATTTTAGTCCCAACTAAAGATCTTCTAATATTTTTAAGAAAAACTTGGGTCTAGTGCCCTGCACCTATCCTCAGTTGGGTTTCAACAAGCACAATATAGCTGTGATGGTCAGGTGCCCTCAAACCTTAGGCAACTATAGGGTCAATCATGAGCCTCCCTGTAAAGGTGAACAATTGGGGAGCTGAACTCCCCCTGGTCAGGTGACTACCCTCCAAAAACTGCTCCCGGCCTGTCAATTGACCATAATACTCCTCTCGTTACAGGGGGAGGTTGGCCAGAACAAGACATGTTATTTCACAGATGCAGCCTCTGCCAAGAAGGATTTTGAGAAGAAGTTTAAGGATAAGACGAAGAACAACTGGTCCGATCGTGAGAATTTCACAGCGCACGCCGGAAAATACACCATGATCGAGGTGGAGCATGACGATGAGGAGGAGGGCAACGGAGAGGCCATGGTCAAGGTAGGTGGACTTAGAATTGTCATAAAGTGTTGGGATTATTGGTCACCAGCCACTTCTTTGTGGTCCAGTCAGCAGCCCAGGGCAAGTCCTTCACCTGAGGAGTGTCACCTAACAACAATGGAGGTCAGGGATCTGCTTGTGTAGGGGTGTTTAGATCCCATGACCAAGAAATTAACAATTCACATATATGTATTGCAAATGTATATTTGAATTTTTTTCCCTTGCTGTTAGGACAGGAAATTGAAGTTTTCATGGCAGGGAGGCAAAAATTGATGTGGAAGGGTTAGAACTTTGCCCAATGTTTTTGTCGTTGTTTCGGCTTTGACTGTACCTTCCTGTCCTGATGGCAACCTCCCTACTTATTTCTTGCCCTGGTGTCACAGGGACAGGAAGTGAGGAAAAAATCTCCCCAACTGGGTCACAGGAAGAAGTAAAATCTATATATCTGGACATTGTAGGTCTTCCCACCCTCTACAACCCTTTCAAAAAATATATTTGGGGTTCCAAAGTAGGGAGGGATAGTGAATACTGAGATTGTTACAGTAGACCTATCACCAAAAAAAAAAAACACACGTTTTTTCATCCCTGCATGCTGAGTTAAAACACTTAAACTAGCTTACTTCCTGCTTTTCTTGAGGCACTGGTGATGTAGGCAGGTCCTCACAGATGCATCCTGGGAAGGCTACGCCACGTCCTCAGTGCCTTCCCAGTATATTTTTCTTAAAATGATGAGATCTTGGGAAAAAAAATTTTTTTTTTTTTTCTTATGGTGAGTGTAATGTTGCACCGTGCATGCGTGACATAGGGAGCATGACATTCGCACCTCATCTTGCACTGTTGGACGCTACATCTGTTGGGCGGGCAGCGAAGACCAAAAAAAAAACAAAAAAAAAAGCCGTCCGCCAATTATATTTTTTAAAAATGGCGGCGTTTGGCTTTTGACTAGCAGGGGTCAGAGTGAATAGATTGGAGAAAACGGAGCAAGAGGAGGCGGGCACTGTAATTAATGCTAACACGCGATACGAATGCGTCCACCAGGGCCATCTTTAATATTGATTGGCCCCTGGGCAAACATTTTGTTGGGCCCTCCCGGGTCCACTTATCAACTATTTACAGGCTCAAGGGGCAACTGCTTTGGGCCCCCCACAACAATGACTGGGCCAGGGGCAGCAGCCTAAAGTTGTATGCCGAGATTGCACTCGGTGAACGCTCCTAGCACACTGCCTGAGCTGTCACCAACAGCCAATCGGGATGGGCTCCCAATCATATGCGACTCCTGTGAGAGCCAATCACAGAGGCCACGTGATAAAGGAGCCGCGTTGCCTTCCGGGCATTAAAAAAATTGCAAGAGCAAGGGGAAGAAGTTTTTTTTTGGGCAGAAGAGACATACAACATCTCCGCCGCCAAAAGTTCTACCACCTAGCAAATTCTTTCTAGAGTTGAGAACCAATCATAGCGGGGGGGGGGGGAATATATTTGGGTGCAGGATGGGAGTTTGTTCATTGATTTGTTGAATGTATACAACCTCCATATTGTATACTGACAGCTGAGGTATATATATATTCCCACCCCCCCTCCCCCCAGGTGGACACAGTGGACGGCGTGTCAAAGAAGAAGGTGAAGACCTGTTCCCTGGACAAACCCACCCAGGATCTCATGACACTGATCTTCAGCAGCGACATGTTCAAGGAGGCCATGCAGACCATGAATCTGGGTAAAGAGAGGAGCCTATCCATATGAAGCAAACTGCTAGGGGTGTATTTATAAAAGAATTGCATCGCGTTTCCTCTAGAAGGACTACTGGTACTTTTTTTTTTTTTTTTTTTTTTTTTTCTGTGGGCAAAATCAAATGTTCTCCTATTTCCTCTCCAGATCAAATGTTATTCTCTCATAATAAATAATGATTTGAGAAAATACCACATTATAACCACTAGATGGAGCTGTTGATCACATCCTTAGCTTCATCTAGTGGCCATAATGTGGCATTTACCCAGACCTCTCCTGTGTGTGGTGGGTGTGTGTGTGTGTGTGTGGTTTTTTTTATTTATTTATTTTTTTTTTTTTATGAATGAACAACACTCAACCTAGAGAGGAAATAGGAAGAATAGGCTTTAATATGGAGTCACCCCCCCCCCCCCCAACCCCACTATGGTCATTAATATAAAGTCCCTCCCCCCATGGCCTTCAAAATAGAGTTGCCCATCCCCCTGGGTCATTAATGAGGAATTGCTCCCCTTACCCCATGGCCAGGGCTGTCTTAATGCAATGGGGCAATAGGTGCATGGAGGGGGGGCTCCTGGATGGAGTTTGCCACCCCCCATCATAATTAATATAGAGTTTGCCACCCCCCCTCATCATTAATATGGAGTTTGCCACCCCCCATCATCATTAATATGGAGTTTGCCACCCCCCCATCATCATTAATATGGAGTTTGCCCCCCCCCCCCAATCATCATTAACATGGAGTTTGCCCCCCCCCCGATCATCATTAATATGGAGTTTGCCCCCCCCCCCATCATCATTAACATGGAGTTTGCCCCCCCCCGATCATCATTAATATGGAGTTTGCCCCCCCCCTGATCATCATTAATATGGAGTTTGCCCCCCCCCCCCCGATCATCATTAATACAGAGTTTGCCCTCCCCCCCCCATCCCATAGCAATTAATATGCAGTTGCTCCCCCCTTTGTGGCTATAACATCCTCCACTCTTCTGGGAAGACTTTCCACAAGATTTTGGAGGGTGTCGGCAGGAATTTGTGGCCATTTATGAGGCCAGGTAGTGATGTTGGATGAGAAGACCCGGCTCACACATCAGGCCTCACATTGGGAACCAAAAATAAAAGACCTTGCTCACCATTGGTGTTCCAAGTCATCCCAAATTTGTTCAGTAGGGTTGAGGTCAGGACTGTGTGCAGGATACTCCAATTTCTCCACACAAATCCCATCAAACTATATGTCTTTTATAGAACTGATTTTCAATTATGCTAGAACTGAGAAGGCCCTTTTCCAAGACAAGGCTGGGGGAAGGCTAGAACCCCTATTATCCAAAAGAGCATTTGTGAGGTCAGGTACTGATATTGGATGAGAAGACCTGGCTCACCACTGACCTTCCAAATTCATCCCAAAGGTATTCAGTAGGGATGAGGTCAGACCTCCACACCAAACTGGTCACACCATGTCTTTATGGATCTGGCTTTGTACACAGGGGACAGTCCTGGTGGAACGGAAAAGGGTCTTCAAACTGTTACCGCAAGGCTGGAAGAGTGAAATTGTCTACAATGTCTTTGTATAATGGAGTATTAAGAAGACCCTTCACTGGAGGAACCTGAACTCCATCAATTTGAAGAGGAAGTTAGTGTGATGGTCAGGCTCCACAACCTTTGACCATACAGCGTCCATATGAGTCTAGAGCAGGGGCGTCGCTAGGGGGTGGCTTTTGGGGCTATAGCCCCGAATCTGGGGCCAATAGCCCCGCGTCTCTGCAGGGGTTCCCAAGGGGAGGGGAGGCTCTCTGGGAACCCTGATTTAAGTGGGGGCCCTCTGGGTACCCTGATGTAAGGAGGAGGCTATCTGGGGACCCTGATGTAAGTGGGGGGCTCTCTGGGGACCCTGATGCAAGGGAGAGGCTCTCTGGGGACCCTGATGCAAGGGTGAGGCTCTCTGGGGACCCTGATGCAAGGGGGAGGCTCTCTGGGAACCCTGATGTAAGTGGGGGCCCTCTGGGTACCCTGATGAAAGAAGGAGGCTCTCTGGGGAACCTGATGTAAGTGGGGGGCTCTCTGGGGACCCTGATATAAGTGGGGGGCTCTCTGGGGATATATACACACACACGTATATTACTGTATATACATGTGTATGCTCGCCCAAGCGTATGACTTTCTTTACTAGACCTAGCAACGCCCCTGGTCTAGAGTATGAGCTAGCTCTATTGCCTTCTGTTGGTCATAAAATCCCTAAATATAAGGAGCACAAGATGACACTAAAGCAAACTTGCCTTCATAGATTAGCTCTATAGTTGGATATAAATTGTGAAGAGTGCCGAATAAAGGTG
>JBBDGP010005504.1:0-56832 GCA_037952835.1 Lithobates septentrionalis
CATTTTGCACCTGTTCCATGTTCCATAGAATTTAATAGTCAGGTGTTTGTCTTCTGATTTTTCTAATGCAAAAAAAAAAATATGGCAGAAAAACTGATCAGTGTGAAAGCAGGGCCTGTGCAGTGTAATGTTACGCTACACTGAGGCAAAGCGCACCCTAAAAGAGCCGCTCAATGCAATCCAATGTGAAAGCCCCCGAGGGCTCTCACACTGGAACGGTGCGCTTGCAGGGCGGTCTTAAAAGTCCTGCAAGCCGCATCTTTGGAGCGCTGTAGGAGCGGTGTATTTACCGCTCCCAAAGCGCCCCTTCCCAAGTTCTCCTTTGAAAACAATGGGGCGGCGCTGCTTTGCGGGCGGTTTTAACCCTTTTTTAAAGGTTGCTAGCGGAGGTTAAAACTGCCCCACTAGCGGCCGAATAGCGCCGCTAAAATGACGGTAAAGCGCCGCTTTACCGCCAGCGCCCGCAGCGCTTCAGTGTGTAAGTAGCTCTAAGAGCGGGAAGAAAACAAGAACTAGAATTACCGTACTTTTCAGACCATAAGACGCACTCCCCCCCCCCCCCCCCCCAAATATGGGGGAAAATGTCTCTGCGTCTTATGGAGCGAATATACACCAGGCACCGCCCCCAACCGCTGCCAGCACCCCCCCCCCCATGCTAGTACCGGAAGAGAGGCAGGAGAGCGGAGGACAGACATCCCAAGCCCCCGCGAGCGCTGGGCGTTCTCCCGGCTGAGCATGACACTTGCCGAGACAGAAGACAGAGCAGCCCAAGCAATGGTAATGGTCAGGCTGCATTAATGGCAATGGTCAGGCTGCATTAATGGCAATGGTCAGCTGCATTAATGGCAATGGTCAGGCTGCATTAATGGCAATGGTCAGGCTGCATTAATGGCAATGGTCAGGCTGCATTAATGGCAATGGTCAGGCTGCATTAATGGCAATGGTCAGGCTGCATTAATGGCAATGGTCAGGCTGCATTAATGGCAATGGTCAGGCTGCATTTATGGCAATGGTCAGGCTGCATTAATGGCAATGGTCAGGCTGCATTTATGGCAATGGTCAGGCTGCATTTATGGCAATGGTCAGGCTGCATTTATGGCAATGGTCAGGCTGCATTTCATGGGCACTGGTAAATTTTAGTGCACCATTTGGTTGAGAATATTTTTTTTTTCTTGTTTTCCCGCCTTTAAAAACCTAGGAGCGTCTTATGATCAGGTGGAGCGAAAAATACGGTATGTTTATAAAAAGAAAAACAAAACAAAGCCCTGATTGGCTGATGAAGCAGCTTCTATACACGCAGCAATGCAACTTTAAACACATTCAACCTCTCTGCCCCTCACCTGTCCGTTCTTAAAGTAGACGCGGTGAAGCAGTTCGGCCCTCAGAGGGGTGACGGTTTGCGTTTCTGTGTTTTTCCCCAATTCATAGATTTTCACTTCCTTCCCGATCTCAGGGGGAGGCTCCTCCTCCAAAGCCATAAGGTCCAATAACAGCTGGCCTGGTATGGAGGACAAGGCAGAGATATGGAAACAGATAAATACCGGTGTTATGTTATACTAAGCAGCTTTGCTTCAGTCCCACACCAAATATACCGACCCCATGGCGCCTGGCCCTTGGCGCCGACAGGCCACATATTTGCGTGAATTGCTGTGCCCCGGCACAGTTAACAGCGCCTAACCGAAAGCTCACAAATCGCTGCTTGCGATCCGGAGTTTTTGGATCACATGACCACCGTGACAGCCAATCACGGCGGTCACGTGATCTTAGGCCTCTTGGCATCGTAAACCTCTTAAAAGGTCGGTGCCGGCGGGAAGAGGTTAAAGCAGAACTATACTGCATCTGAGCAGCACAAGCCAGAAACACTATTTAATTTAACCATTTCAAAGCAAACTCCCCCCATCCATCCATTCATCCATGTCTCAATGCTTTATTTTACTGAGAAATCACTTTGAAACCCGCCCCTCTAGCATTTCTGGCCACAGCCATCTTAAGGGCAGATTAAGTTACTTCCTGGAATCCATCTGCACTTAGCTCACGCATGCAGGTGTTGCGTCAGAAATCGGCGACCCGTCAGATTAGGCAACGGAAGCGACGTTCCGTCAGTACACCGCGACGGCCATCTTGGTACACCCTGCAAATCGGCCGCAGTCAGAAGGCAGCAGCGGACATCTTTTTACACCCAGCCAAGTCTTGCATTTCACACTTCTTTTTTACCAATAAACTCAGCTTATATAGTGAAATACAATATTTTGAAATCCATCAGACTTGTTTTGATGTTGAATTTAAAAAAGCAGCGGTGTTCTGTCAGATTAGCAAACCTGTGAGATCAGCAGGCTCGCCGCTGCTTATGAAATTCAACATCAAAACCGTGTCATGGATTTCAAAATCCTGTATTTGACTATAAAAAGCTCAGTTTACTGGTAAAAAATAAAAGTCTGAAATGCAAGCTTTGGGTGGGTGTAAAAAGATTTCCTCCTGACTGCAGGTGGTACCCTCAGATTTCACAACGGAAGTGACCTTCCGTCGCCATCTTGGTACACCCGCACTTGCCACACTAAGCCTACAGTCTAAAGTCGAAAAGCGGACATCTTTTTACACCCACTAAAATCTTACATG
This sequence comes from Lithobates septentrionalis, assembly GCA_037952835.1. Lineage (NCBI taxonomy): Eukaryota > Metazoa > Chordata > Amphibia > Anura > Ranidae > Lithobates > Lithobates septentrionalis. The sequence continues at coordinate 2,617 of JBBDGP010005504.1, forward strand.
TCACACTTATTTTTACCACTGAACTAACTGAGCTTCTATCATGAAATACAGTATTTTAAAAGTCTGTGACACGGTTCTGATGTTGAATTTTAAAAGCAGCGGCAAGCCAGCCGATCTCACACATTTGATAATCTTACAGAACACCGCTGCTTTTAAAAGTAAACATCAAACCAGTGTCACGGACTTCTAAATCCTGTATTTCACAATATAAGTGCAGTTTAGTGAAAGAAATAAGTGTGAAATGCAAGACTTCGGTGGGTGTAAAAAGATGTCCGCTTGGCAACTTCTGACTGTAGGCTTAGTGTGGCTGAGCGAGAGAGAGAGAGAGAGGGGGGGGAGGGGAGGGAGAGAGAGAGAGAGGGGGGGGAGGGGAGGGGAGAGAGAGAGAGAGGGGGGGGGAGGGAGGGGAGAGAGAGAGAGAGAGAGAGAGAGAGAGAGGGGGGGAGGGGAGAGAGAGAGAGAGAGAGAGAGAGAGAGAGAGAGAGAGGGGGGGGGGGGGGGAGAGAGAGAGAGAGAGAGGGAGAGAGAGAGAGAGGGGGGGAGAGAGAGAGAGAGAGAGAGAGAGGGGGGGGGGGAGAGAGAGAGAGAGAGAGGGAGAGAGAGAGAGAGGGGGGGGAGAGAGAGAGAGAGAGAGAGAGAGAGAGAGGGAGAGAGGGAGAGAGAGAGAGAGAGAGGAGAGGGAGGGAGGGAGAGAGAGAGAGAGAGAGAGAGAGAGAGAGAGAGAGAGAGAGAGAGAGAGAGAGAGAGAGGAGAGAGAGAGAGAGAGAGAGAGAGAGAGAGAGAGAGGAGAGAGGGAGAGAGAGAGAGAGAGAGAGGGAGAGAGAGAGAGAGGGGAGAGAGAGAGAGAGGGAAGAGAGAGAGAGGGAGAGAGAGAGAGAGAGAGAAGAGAGAGCGCGAGAGAGAGAGAGCGCGAGAGAGAGAGAGCGCGAGAGAGAGAGAGCGCGAGAGAGAGAGAGAGCGCGAGAGAGAGAGAGAGAGAGAAAAAGAGAGAGAGAAAAGAGAGAGAGAGAGAAAAGAGAGAGAGAAAAGAGAGAGAGAAAAGAAGAGAGAGAAAGAGAGAGAGAAAAGAGAGAGAGAAAAGAGAGAGAAGAGAGAGAGAAAAAGAGAGAGAGAGAGAAGAGAGAAAGAGAAAAGGAGAGAGGAGAGAGCTTAGGTGACCTGGAACTGGGAGTTTCAGGTTTCAAATGTTAGTACGGGACCCAGGACTCCCAGTGAGAACCCAGAAGACACACATATATATGCGGCCCACAGAACAAAGTCCAGTCCAGTGGGGTTGCATATATGTGTACTGTCATTGGGAAGGGGTTATGTGGTCAGTGTTCCTTTTTTTTTTTGCACTCACTAAATGTGCTTTTATTTAATATTACGACCTCCATGCAGATCAGCCGGGCAGGCAGTAATTCAGAACCTGTAAATTGTTCATTCCTAACAGAGTACAGCAACATTTCCACTATTGTCTCTGAAATCAATCGATGTATCCGGATTGCACTCACCGGAGCCGTCATACAGCCTGTAGATGGCTTTACTCCCTGGAATCGTCGTCTTCTCCTGGTCCTCGCTAAGCTTCATTCGGGGCTGATCGTTCACCTGCACCAGCTGCAGAAGGAGCGACACACACATTGATCCAGTGAACAGTCGGGATGAGCGGAAACTTGAATTCACAGCAACGTGGCAAGGACTTTTAAAAGGACCCGACCGTGAATTTTTTTTTATAAAGGCCACGAAATTACAAGCAATAACCTCCCATGTTGGATTCTTACCTTGTAGACGCAGCCCAAGGAGGGCTGAAGGGTACAGGTCACTAGGTGGGTGCCAACGCCAATCACGTTAATCTCATTCTCCTGTCAAAACAAAGAAAGAAGCAGATATATGAGACACAAACAAGTCCAGAAACAAGCAGCAGCCACCTCGGTGTAACCCGGTGAACACTCACTACAATATATAAAGATCCAGGGGGAGTTCTCCAACGCTTACAACCCTCAACCCTGTATTCATTAACCCCTTCATGACGGTGGTACACATATGCGGCCTCTCGGCGGGTGGCCCTTAACCACTTCCCTACCCACCCCCATAATAATATGACGTCCGCAGGAGGGATCTCCCACCCTGGGCGGGCATCATATGACGCCCTGGGCTTCCCGGCCGTCTAGGGGGCGCGGACATCGTGGCCGCCGGGCACCAGCGATTGCCCGTTAACAGAGGAGAACCGTGGATCTGTATGTGTAGACACACAGATCCACGTCCTGTCAGGGGAGAGGAGACGGATCGTGTGTTCCCAGTACAGAGGAACACACGAGTCCCCCCCCCCCAGTTAGAATCACTCCCTAGGAAACACATTTAACCCCCTTGATCGCCCCCCTAGTGTTTAACCCCTTCCCTGCCTGTGATATTTATACAGTAATTAGTGCATTTTTTTTAGCACTGATCAGTGTATAAATGTCAATGGTCCCAAAATAGTGTTAAAAATGTCTGATGTTTCCACCGCAATGGTGCAGTCACGATAAAAATTGCAGATCGCTGCCATTACTAGTATAAAAAAAACAAAAAACTAAAAATTAAAAAAAATTCCATAAAACTATCCCCTATTCTGTAGATGCGATAAGTTTTACGCAAACCAATCAATATACGCTTATTGCGATTTTTTTTTTTTTTACCAAAAAAATGTAAAAGAATACATATCGGCCTAAACTGAGGAAAATGTTAATTTAATAAAAAAAAAAAATTGGGATATTTATTATAGCAAAAAGTATAAAAATATTGTGTTTTTTTTTTTCAAACATGTCACTCTTCTTTTGTTTATAGCGCAAAAATTCAAACCATAGGAGGTGATCAAATACCACCATAAGAAATCTCTATATGTGGGGGGGGGAGATAAAAATTTCATTTGGGCGCAGTGTTGCATGAACGCGCAAATTGTCATTCAAAATGCAACAGCGCTGAAAACTCAAAATTGGCCTGGGTAGGAAGGGGGTGAAAATGCCCGGTATTGAAGTGGTTAATATGTCCTTATATGTGAACCAGAACGTATACGGAGCTGTACGGAATGTAAACGATGTGAAAAATAAAACAGATATACCGCGCTATCTACAAAACGATGTTAAGAAAGCAGTTGGCACAGCAATAGATTGATTGCAAAAATTTAGAAATTATGTGACAGATAAGTGCAGCACTAAAAGTTGATCTCAAAGTGAACTGAAAACAATATGAACAGATGAACAGTGTATAGTATAGATACACATAAAGTATACAAATGTAATAAACCTTTAAATGAAAAATATACTAAGTGTCATATCAACAAATGTGCAGATAAAATTACGTGAATAATGTCCAATTGTAAAGTCCAAAGAGAAGGGAAAAAATAGGAATTTTAAAACAGCTTACCTGTAAAATCCTTTTCTTGGAGTACATCACGGGACACAAAGCCTCAAGTAATTACTTAGTGGGTTATGGGCCTACCTTCAGGTGTTGACACTGGTATAACCAATACAGGAAGTCGACTCCCCTATATAACCCCGCCTCCTTCCAGGAGTCCTCAGTTTTTGTAGCCAAGCAATATAAGCAATATACTCTCACCCCATAAAACAGAGGGGCGGGAGCTCTGTGTCCTATGATGTACTCCAAGAAAAGGGTTTTATAGGTAAGCGGTTTTAAAAATCCTATTTTCTTTATCGTACATCACGGGACACAGAGCCTCAAGTAACTACTTGGTGGGATGTCCCATAGCAATGCTACTTGAGGGGAGGGAGACACAACCCGTAGGGCACCCCCCAGACCTTGAGGAATTATACTGCTGCTTGCAGCACACTGCGCCCGAAGGCGATATCCTCATTCCATTTTACATCTACTTGATAAAATTTTGTAAATGTATACACTGAAGACCAAGTCGCGGCCTTGCAGATCTGAGACATGGAGGCCTGGTGAGACGCGCTGCCCAAGAAGCACCAACCGCTCTGGTAGAGTGCGCCTTAACTTGAAAAGGGGGAATCTTTCCCTTTAAAATCATAAGTTTGAATTATAATTTGCCGAATCCACTTAGCCACAGTGGATTTTGACGCTGCCTGTCCTTTTTTAGGACCCTCTGGCAGAATAAAATAAGACGTCAGTCTTACGAATCTGAGCAGTTCTCTTTAAATAGATCTTCACTGCTCTCACCACATCAAGACAATGTAGTGACTTTTTCTTCCTTGGAAGATGGTTTTAGAAAAAACGATGGCAGGACAATATCTTCATTCAGATGAAAGCCTGAAACCACTTTTGGCAAAAAGCCTGGACGAGGGCGTAACACCACTCTGTCCTCATGAATAATCAAATATGGCTCTTTACAGGAAAGAGCAGCCAATTCTGAAACCCTCCTTGCTGAGGATATAGCAACCAAAAATATCAGCTTCCTAGTCAGAAGGACTAAAGGAAAATGCTGTAATGGTTCGAATGGCGGTTTTTGTAACACTGACAAAACTAAATTCAAGTCCCAAGGGCTTAAGGGTGATTTAACTGGCGGATTAATCCGCATCACTCCTCGCATGAAACCCCGGACTAAAGAAAGAGTAGCAAGTGGTCTTTGAAATAAAATCGATAAGCCTGAGACTTGGCCCTTAATAGTACTCGGGGCCAACTTCATCTCTACGCCTACTTGTAGAAAGGCAAGAATTCTGCCTCTAATATATCTCCGAGGGTGCCAACCCTTGGATTCACACCAGGAAACATAAGCTTTCCAGACTCTATAATATATAGCTCTAGAAGCTGGCTTCCTAGCATTAAAGTAGAAATAACTGCCCTGGAAAGCCCACGTCTTTACAGAATGTGGGTCTCAATAGCCAGGCCGTTAAATTTAGCATTCGTAAAAGTAGGATGGAATATCGGCCCCTGTGAGAGCAGGTCTGGCCTTAGTGGAAGGGACCACAGATCCTCCACTGCCATCTTTACGACCTCTGCATACCATGACCTTCTGGGCCATGCTGGTGCTGGCAGAATTACCGGTTTTCTTTCCAGCTTGATCCTGCAAAGAAGTCAAGGCAGCAACTGAATAGGGGGAAATGCATAGATCAGTAAAAGCTGATCCCACAGTATCATCAACGCATCTGTTCTGCATGCGAATGGATCCTTTGTTGTGGACACAAAGTTGACTAACTCTATGTTGCACTGGATGCTAGAAGACCTACATCCGGAGTCCCCCTGACAAACAGCCCGAAACATGTCGGGGTGAATAGACCATTCGCCTGGGAATAATCTGCTGGCGGCACATGTAGTGCGCGTGCCAATTCTCTATTCCCGGAATGAAGACTGACGATGGGCACGGAATATTTCTTTCTGCCCAAGTTAGAATATGGTTCACTTCTCTCTGCACTGAGGAGATTGTTGGTGCCCCTTTTGGTGATTGATATAGGCCACAGCCGTGGCATTGACGGATTGGAACCTGTTGGGACAATCCCTTAACCTGGAAGTCCAGGCTATTAGAGCCAGACTCACTGCCCGAATCTCTAGGATGTTGATGGGCAAGGCTCTTCTGGTTCTTGAACACTGTCCTTGGACAGTTGTCTTCTCTGTCATTACCACTTTCCAGAAAAGTGGTTTGAAGTATTTACCCTTTAGGACATTTAGTAACCACCAATTGAGGCTTTGGGACACCCTTGGGGACAGCCGCATTGGCAAGTCCAAAGCTTGGATCGTTTTGTACCAAGAAAAATAGAATACTGTTTTGCAACAGTCTCGAATGGAACTGGGCAAAGGGAACTGCTTCGAATGAAGCCACCATCCTTTCTAACAACCTCATGCAAAGGTGAATGGAGGGACCTCCTTTTGACCTGACCATCCGCACCAGCTCTTTTATAGAGTGGTGGTTTTTTTTTCTGGGCAAGAAGACCCTTTTTCTGGGCTGTATCTATGATCAGACCCAAATACTGCAGCCCTTTTTTAGCGATTTTAATGGAGACTTTACTAGGTTGAGAATACAACCCAGAACCTTCCTGGTTGTAATGCGTACACCTTACTCCGAACAGCGATTGGTCTATTAGCAATAGATCGTCTAGGTATGCCAAGACTGTTTAAGCCCTGTGCCCTTGACCTGGCTACAGGTGGGGCTAGCACCTTTGTGAACACTCGAGGTGCTGTAGCTAGCCCAAAGAGCAAGGCTATAAACTGAAATGCTGCTGTTCTACTTCGAACCGCAGAAACCTTTGGTGAGCCGGAAATATATGGACACGCAGATATGCATCCCTGATGCCGATAGGCGCTAGAAGTTTTCCTCCTTGCAGGATAGAAACTACTGACTTGATCGACTCCATAGAAAGGAGCAGATCTTCAGGAACTGATTTCGATTCTTTTAGACCTAGAATGGATCTGTTGAATTTCTGCTTGGCTCTGTACATGTACAGGAAACATCGATAAAACCAATCAATAATTGCGCTATTACAAATATATATAAGTGATAGCTGCCGGCATATAACAGTGTGGTAGACAATGTGCAAGTGAAAAAGTGATAAAAAAACATATGCAGCGCTGAAAAAGTGTACAACTAAGGGCAAAAGTCCATAAGTACAGGGTAGGTCATATATTGACCTACCCTGTACTTATGGACTTTTGCCCTTAGTTGTTTATGTGTTAGATGTTCACTTTTTACACGTATTACCCAACATGTGGAGATTATGCTTTCAGCACTGTCTCACAGATATATGTTGAAATTGTAAATGTACACTTTTTCAGCGCTGCATATGTATTTTTCTCCCTTCGCCTTTCAGGACAGCACCTTGGAGAGAGCGTAGCTCCACCTCTTAGACAGGAAACACTGCGTGACAACGCCCCTTTAAAAAGCAGCTGCTTCCACCATGCCATCAGTTTTAGTGTTTCCTCCGCCATGGTGGAAGCACTGCTTGGGGAACCAGAGGGGCTGCGCTCTCTCCAAGGAGAGGGTTTTGGCAGGACCTCCATGTTTGGATATTCAGACCAACCCAGCTCCTTCCCTTACGTGAGGAGGGTGCTCCGGTGTCCCTTCCTTCTCCGGCTCACAGGAGTAATGGTCTGCCGGAAGTTTTCCACCCGGGGTGTTCGGGGGGCCGCGGTTGTGCTCAGTAAGAGCGTCCATGCCAGGCCTCTGCATGGCGGCGCCGAATCCCGGACAGCAGGTGATGTCAGTTCCGGTGGGCGGATACTTCCGGCGGGGCGTAGCAGCGATTGGTTCCTGCTGCTGGAACGCAGGAGGAAGGGGCGGGTCCTCTGGCCGGGACTTCCTTTTGTTTGGCACATGGAGCCTAGTACACAGTGCAGCAGCTGCGGATTGCACTATGGATACAGCGGAATCGTCAGCAGCAATGGCGGATGCAGGCGCCCAGGTTCCCGGCCAGGCCCAGGTAGGAGAGGTGCGGTGGCACCTCTTTCCTTTATATCACTGGGTGTTTTATCTTTGATGTGATTATTCAAAACCTGCTGCTGTCTGCTATGGGGTAACAGTTTCCATTAGCAGTTCAGCAAAGGAGTGAGACTCTGGGCACTTAGGGTGTTGGCTGGAGGTGCTACTTTTCTCTGAAGCCTTAGTTCTAAAGGACCTGGGTTTTTTCTTGTTTCTCTGTTTCAGAAAGCTACTGCCAAATCAGAGAGAACAGGGAGAAAGTGCCCCTCATGCAAAAATCCTTTAAGGGACTCTTGGCCCAAACCACTGTGCAAATCCTGCATTGTGGATTTAGTAAAAGAAGAATCCTCACAAGAGTGCAAAGAACTCTTATCTTCTGTGAGGAAGGAGTTAGCAGAGGCCCTAGGGACAGTGCGTTCCCTTGTAAAGCACGGCCAGAGTTCCAGCCAAGAGCAGAGTTCTCACTCCAGTTTCCCTCAGTCCACTTCCAGACAGGTGGAAAGTGAGTCGGAGGAGGAAAGGGAAAGCATTCCACCCTCAACCATTGATTCTGAGGAGGAGGAGGTGGAAGAAGAGTCAAGATCATCTAGATATAAGCTGTCACTTGAGGAGGTGGATGAATTACTCAAGGCAATTTATACTACCCTGGAGATCCAGGAAGAAAAGGCTCAGCTGTCTGTGCATGATAAGATGTACCTGGGGCTGGAGGAAATTAAACACAGGGTGTTCCCTGTGCATAAAGTGTTAACAGACACTATTAAAAAGGAATGGAAGAACCCAGAGAGAGGACAGTTTTTTTCTAAAACCCTCAAAAGGAGGTTTCCTTTTGAGGAGAATGAGGAACTATTGTGGAATAAAAAACCAAAAATAGACGCTGCCTTTTCTCAAGTATCTAGGAAGACTGATTTAGCTTTTGAGGACATGGGTATTCTCAAAGATGCTATGGATAAGAGGGCAGATGGGCTACTGAAGAAAGCCTGGGACTCATCTCTAGCTAATCTTAAGCCAGCAATGGCGGCTACGGTTGTGGCTAGGAATCTGGAGTGCTGGTTAGAGCAACTTAAAAATCATGTTGTGGCAGGTACCTCCAGAAAAGACTTATTGGAGTCCTTCCCTACCCTGCTTAAGGCAGTAAAATATATGACAGATGCCTCTGCAGAATCTATCAGGATGTCAGCCAGGTCCTCTGCGCTTGTTAACTCAGCAAGAAGAGCACTCTGGCTAAAGACCTGGTCAGGGGATTCAGCTTCTAAAGTAAAACTGTGCGGAATTCCCTTTTCAGGAGACCTGATGTTTGGGCCAGAACTAGAGACTGTCCTTGACAGGACAGCAGACAAGAAGAAAGCTTTCCCACAGAAGAAGAAAACGGTACAGCAGAGGAAAAATTTTCGTCCTTTTCGACAAACCGATAAGGAAAAGGACCACACACAGAAGAGACCCTGGTCTTCTCAGAGAGGAAGAGGTAGAGGTGGGGTACTCTTTAGAACCCCAGAACAAACCCCTAAAAAACAATGACCATCTAGTAGGGGGGAGACTACAGGACTTCTTACCAATCTGGGAAAAAACAACAAAGAGTCCTTTTGTTCTGGGGTTAGTCAAAAAGGGTTATCAATTGGAATTCTCACAAAGCCCCCCAAGTCGGTTTTACATCACAAACCTGCCAAAGGATCGGGAAAAGGCTCTGGCCATGAAGTCTCTGTTACAGGAACTGATGCAACAGAAGGTCATTTCCCAGGTTCCGAAAGATCAAGAGGGGAAGGGGTTTTACTCCCACATTTTTATGGTCAAAAAGCCATCAGGAAAGTTCCGCCTGATTCTCAATTTAAAGGTCCTAAATCGATCCATAAAATACAAAAAATTCAGAATGGATACGATTTTCTCAGTAAGGAATTTGCTAACCCCCAAATGTCATATGGCTTCCATCGACTTGAGAGATGCCTATCTCCATATACCAATAGCGCCCCCATCACAAAGGTTCCTGCGTCTTGCAGTCAATCTGGGGGGAGGGGAGATTTGGCACCTGCAGTTTCGGGCTCTGCCTTTCGGTCTTTCCTCTTCTCCCAGGGTATTCACAAAAGTGATGGCGGAATCTTTGGAGCCCCTGAGACTGAAGGGGATTTCAATAGTACCCTATTTGGACGATCTGCTACTGTTTGCAGACTCAAGGGGTCAAGTAGAGGTCAACCTACAGACAGTTCAAACACATTTAAGAGGTTTGGGATGGCTTCTCAATCTTCAGAAGTCAAACTTAATTCCATCTCAAAGGGTAAGGTTTCTGGGGTACGAAATAGACTCGATAGAACAGAAAATTTTTCTACCCCAGGAGAAAATAGAGAAGATGCAGTTGACCCTGATAACACTTCAATCCAACGCAGAGATCTCTGTAAGACAAGCCATGTCTGCTCTGGGTCTGTTGACAGCAGCAATTCCTTCGGTACAGTGGGCCAGGTTGCATTCCCGTCCTCTGCAATCGGATATCCTGATGAATTGGTCATACCAGGAACCTCTGGAGAAGAAATTCAACTTGGGGGCAAGAGCAAAAAGGTCTCTCTGGTGGTGGAGGAACCTAGGAAACGTTTCAAAAGGGCTTCCTTGGGTCTTTCCGGTAACCAGAAGGCTGACTACAGATGCCAGCGCCTGGGGATGGGGAGCTCACCTGGAAGAAAAAACGGTTCAGGGAGTTTGGACCAAACCAGAAGCAAGAAGATCTTCAAATTGGAGAGAGTTAAAGGCTGTTCACTTAAGCCTCCTCTCCCTCCAGGAATTTCTAGTGAATCAACATGTCCAAATATTGTCAGACAATATGACGACAGTATTATATTTAACAAAGCAAGGGGGCACAAAAAGCAAAACCCTAATGGGTCTAGCGCATCAGATCCTAAGATGGGCAGAGAACAATGTGGCCTCTCTATCAGCAGTCCATCTAAAGGGGACGGAAAACACCTTAGCAGATCTCCTCAGCAGGAAAGAAATAAGGGAAGCAGAGTGGTCTCTCAATCAGGAATTATTCGAAAAGATTTCCAAGAGTTGGGGTCATCCCCAAGTGGACCTCTTTGCAAAAGAGGAAAATGCAAAAATACCAGTCTTCTTCTCTCTTCAGAGACAGGATCAAGCTCTCGGAGTAGATGCGTTAGCTCACAAATGGGACTTCCATCTGTCCTACGCTTTTCCCCCGTTCCAACTGATACCAAAGGTGTTAGCCAAATTCAGATTGGAGTCCACGGAGCTAATATTAATAGCTCCTTATTGGCCAAAAAGACCCTGGTTTTCAACCTTGATGAACCTCTCAGTGAAACCTGCTTGGAGATTACCAATCAGGGCAGACCTGTTGAGTCAGGGCCGAATTCTCCATCCAGATCCAGCTTACCTCAAACTAACAGCTTGGTTTCTGAAGAACAAATCTTAAGACGGAAGGGTTTATCAGAGAGGCTTATTTCTACCCTTCTTGCAAGTAGAAAAAAAGTGACGAGAGACATTTACTTTAAAGTCTGGAAGATCTATAATTCTTGGTGTTCCAGTAAAAACTTTGATTTTCGTACCACATTTTCAGTTTTGGAATTTCTTCAAGAGGGATTGGAGAAGGGGTTAGCAGCAAGTACGCTCAAGACGCAGGTAGCTGCTTTATCAGTTTTTTTGGAAAGAACCCTGTCAGGGGAACCTTTAATAATCAGATTTTTTAGGGCAATGGCAAAAGTAAAGCCTAGACCTGTTGTTAGTTTTCCCAAATGGGATTTATCTTTAGTTCTTCAGGGCCTAACTAGGGCACCGTTTGAACCCATAGAAGAAGCATCATTACGTTTCTTGACGTTAAAGACTATTTTATTGGTAGCAGTAACTTCCGCACGTAGAATTAGTGAGTTACAAGCCCTTTCAATTAAAGAGCCCTTCATGAGATGTCTACAGGATAGGGTAGTCTTAAGGACGGATCCAGCATTTCTACCAAAGGTGGCTTCAGTTTTTCACCGTACACAGGAAATCATTCTCCCTACTTTTTGTCCTTTACCTTCGGGAGCAGGAGAAGAAGCTTTCCATACCCTTGATGTCAGGAGGTGCCTGCTTAAATATCTGGAAAGAACAAAGGAAATCAGAAAGTCATCCTCACTCTTTGTTTTAATGGAAGGTACTCACAAAGGAGGTAAAGCTTCCAAAAGCACCCTTGGAAGATGGTTAAAGCAGGCCATCAAAGAGGCATACATATCTTTGGGTCTGGAACCTCCGGAAGGGGTATTACCTCATTCTACTCGAGCAGTGGCGGCATCATGGGCAGAAAGGGCTGGGGCATCTCCTGAGCAAATCTGCAAGGCTGCCACATGGTCCAGTTTTTCGACCTTCATAAGGCACTACCGCTTGGATCTACTATCAGCCTCGGACCAATCATTTGGTAGGAAGGTTTTGCAGGCAGTAGTCCCACCCTGAAGTAAGTTTCTCGGTTATCCTCTCCAAGGTGCTGTCCTGAAAGGCGAAGGGAGAAAACCTTAGTTAGACTTACCGGTGACGGTATTTCTACGAGCCTTTCAGGACAGCAGCCTACTTCCCTCCCTTGGTTATCATATGTAAAGTATAATTATAGGACCTGGTAATTGTCTGATTATATTTTCCAGCATGTCGGAGGATTTCTCGGTAACAACTGATGGCATGGTGGAAGCAGCTGCTTTTTAAAGGGGCGTTGTCACGCAGTGTTTCCTGTCTAAGAGGTGGAGCTACGCTCTCTCCAAGGTGCTGTCCTGAAAGGCTCGTAGAAATACCGTCACCGGTAAGTCTAACTAAGGTTTTTTTATCACTTTTTCATGTACAGGAAACGCATGAAAAAGGCAGTGAGGGTTCCAAGGAACCTAAGAAAAAACAGATCAGCTGACTCTACTAGGAGATAGCTTGAAAGAGGCACAAATCATCTCTGTAAGAGGTTTGTACCAGCAATTTCTCAGATTGCGAGGCTGAAAAAAAAGTTCAACTCTAGTTGTCTCCTCTGCAGAGGAGTGCTCGGTTTGCCTTTCTTCCCGATTACCTGAGGGTAATCCTTCCTCCTCTACCCACTGTTCCCTTGATAAGGGATCTCAGGTGGGGGAGGGGGGGGGGGGGGGCTCTAACACGCTTCTCATCCTTGAATAGTGGATGTGATTAAAATCGCAAATTTTCCTTCTAGGCCCTGCAGGGCGGAGGAAAAACGCGTCTTCAATCATGTATACAGGGGCTAAAAATTTTCTCCTCTTAGGCTCAGTTTCCACTATTGCAACCCCAAAGTTGCGTGATTTTACCGTGATCCTTTGCCGCCGAGAATACGTCGGGGCACGATTTTGATGACAGCTGATCACATGATGTAAACAAAAGATCGGTAATCTTTTTTTTTTTTTTACTCACGCTGACAGCGTGAGTAGAAAAAAAAGCCGTTCACCGGCTAGGATGTGAGGGACATCGGTCCCCAAGTGGAAGAGGCACATCTGCCTCATCAGTGCCACCTAACACTGCCCACAGTGCCACCTAACAGTGCCAACAAGTGCCACCTATCAATGCCCACAAGTGCCACCTATCAATGCCCACCTGTAGTGCCAATCAGTGCCACCCATCACTGCCACCCATCAGTGCCCATCACTGCCGCCTATCAGTGCCCATCACTGCCGCATCATCAGCGCACAACAATAAAAGGAGAAAAATTACCCGTTTTAAATTTTTTTATAACAAAATATAAAAAAATAACAATTTTTTTGAAAAAAATAAATTCAGTTTTTTACATTTTTTTTAACAAAAAGTAAAAACTGCAGAGGTGATCAAATACCACCAAAAGAAAGCTCTATTTGTGGTGAAAAAAATGGTAAAAATTTCATTTTGGTACAGTGTTGTATGACCGCGCAATTGTCATTCAAAGTGCATCAGCGCTGAAAGCTGAAAATTGGTCTGGATAGGAGGGGGGTTTAAGTGCCCGGTAAGCAAGTGGTTAAATAAAAAGGACATTTATACCTTCTACTGGACAAAAGAGCTTTACTGCTAGAAAACATTTGGATGTATTTCACCAAACCTTCCCCAATGAAAAGGGATTCTAGTCAGACACCCCTTTTTTGCAAGATGCTTCGGCTGACCAACCCTTTTAACCACAGGGTCCTAAGCATGTGTTTTAGCACAAGCGCAAGGCGAGACGCCTGGTGGATAGGGTCTTTTATGTCGTCTATGGCGAAACATTGCGCCATTGGTAGGAGGATTTTAACAAAAAAATTCCAACTCCTTATCTGTTGGATGCTTAAGCAATTATGCATCTTTATTGATGCTGGAAATCGCAGCGTCTACTGCTGGTACTTTCCAACCTTTGTGAATTTTTCCTCCATGATAGAGAACTGAGAAACTCTTTGGAGGGAAAAAAAGCTTATCCAGATGATCTCATTCAGCATAAATAAGCGCTGTAAAAAAAAAAAAAAAAACAAAGAAGGGACCTGGACTTTCAGCTTACTCTGTTAGGAGTAGTATAAAAAGTGGAATGAACCATCTCTGTAAGAGTTTGTACCATCAATCTGTCAGATCGTGAGGTTGCATAAGGTTCATCAACTGTTGTTTCCTCCGCAGAGGAAAATTTGGCTTGTTTTTTCCCCCCGTGATCACCTGAGGATAAGTCCTCATCCTGTGCCCACTGTTCTCTTGGAAAAAGGGGTTTGAGGTGGGGGAGGGGGATCTAGCATGCTTCCTATCCTCTTGGATGGAGAATGCGATTAAAGCCGCTAATCTTCCTTCTAAGCCCAACAGGGCAGAGGAGAATGCATCTTCAGTCACATACACAGGGGCTGAAGTGTGAGAAGCAGTTGCACCACCAATTGCTTCCAATGACTCACCCTGGCTTGCCATGTCAGGTATCTCCGGAGAGGATGACAGTGTGGAGGCAGCGCCTGGGGGTGGAATCTTCGGTACCTTTGTGGTACACTGGAAATCAAAATGTGCTAAGCACAACAACAGCAGAGGCACTTTAACAAATGATGGTATTTGCTGAACAATAGTTTTAGCAAAAGAAAACAATGTCACCATAAGGATCAACCTTTGATGCTGAGTACCATAATGTTTCCTGTGCTGGAAATGCCTGTTTACACACCTTTACATGCCCAGCGCTCCTGTGTCTCAATGTGACAGACTTCTGTCTTCAGCATATGAGTCTGTGTTAAGCCTCAGGTGAGAATCTGATTACACATAAGTGTCAGCTGTTACTGCACCTCTCCAGGAGGGGGAGGGGAGGGGAAGTTTTATCAGCAGTGTTTGTTAAGCTCCTAGTTTTAAAGGAAGACTTTATACAAAAAAAATGCAAATGGCTGGTTTTGTATGTTCATAAACTACTGCTGCAACCCCTTTAGATCCCTCAGAAGAGGAACACCATCTGTTCAATTAAGAACTCCCCTCTGGCTGCAGGGACTACACCCACTGCTATAGACAGACACAGAGCTGCTAAAAAAGGCATCTTACTAGGTAGGTGTAATAAACTCCTTCTAGAGGAGACATTTTAAGGCATACAGTTTATATATATATATATATATATATATATATATATATATATATATATATATATATATATATATATATATATATATATATATATATATATATAATCTCCACCTTTCACCCATCACGGCGGGCAGCGTAGTTAAACCTTCAAAGACTGGAGCCCTTTTAATAGGGGTTCCGCTCTTTTGGACCTGTATAGCACCACCCCTCAGGAACAACTTTAGGTAATATGAAAAACCAAAACCAAAAAGTCCTGATTCCTAGGGTCCAGCTCTCTAAGGCCCCTTTCACACTGGGGCGGTGGCGGTAAAACAGCGCTATTTTTAACGCTGTTTTACTGTCATTTTTGCGTCTGTATTGGGCCGCTAGCGGTGCGGTTTTAACCCACGCTTGCGGCCGAAAAAGGGTTAAAACCGCTCGCATAGCGCGGCTATAGCCGTGGTATTGCCGTGCTGCCCCATTGATTTCAATGGGCAGGAGCGGTGAAGGAGCGGGGAATACACCGCTCCAAAGATGCGGCTTGCAGGAGTTTTTTTCTTCTCCTGCCAGCGCACCGCTTCAGTGTGAAAGCCCTCGGGCTTTCACACTGAACAAACAGCAGCGGCTGTTTTGGGTCGGTTTGCTGGCGGTATTTTTAGCGCAATAACGCCTGCAAACCGCCCCAGTGTGAAAGGGGTCAAAGAGAAGCTTACAGGCAAAACCTCGTTCTTTAATGCGAGGCTCGGGTACCATCTTATGGCCTCAGTGTCGAGGATGGATCCGGTTGTGGAGGTCTTTTAAATCCAGCATAGATCCCTCCCTGGAGCTCCTCAGAGCACATTTTCACTCGTGACCAACACCTTAGACACTGGCGAAAAAAAACTGAGGACTCCTGGAAAGAGGAGGGGTTATATAGGGGAGTCAACTTCCAGTATTGGTTATACCAGTGTCAACACCTGAAGGTCAGCCCATAACCCACCAAGTAATTACTTGAGGCTCTGTGTCCTATGATGTACGATAAAGAAAAATCCTTAATGTTTGGAAGAGCGAACCAAACAATGAAATTATAAATATCCAAAACATGGTACAAAATAGTTGACACTTGAACTGAGTGACATAGAAAAAAAAAAAAAAACGTGACCAAACTTGCTGATAAGTGATCCACCACCAGAGAGTCAAAAGGCTTACCAGAACGATTAAACCCAAACAGGTGTACACCCAAAGGGTCAAATCAGGCTTGTGGGGCTACACACCCAAGGGGGAAATGTCGCAATGGGCACGACCTCCAACCAGAAGACCAACTCCAACAGTGGGGTAGGCTTTTAGACAAATAAACAAGGTGGATGGTTTCTCCAATGAGATATATTTATAATAAGGAAGAAAAGGTAGGCACATAGCGTGATTCTGTTTAAATCGAGAAATTATTCATAAAAAAAAAAAAAAAAAGGGAGGAAATGCACTCACATTTTTGTTGATAAAAAAATTAAATAAATAAAAAACGCTTAAAATAATAAACAGTGACTTCAGCAGAGCGTCCCGACCTGTAAAATGTAAACCTCTCAAAGGGCCGGGAGGCACCGGCATTAACCACTTTAGATTCGCCTATAGCCGTCTCACTGCTACAGGGCGGCACCTGTGTGCTGGATCATATTAAAAATATACATATATATCTATATATACACACACACACACAGTATCTCACAAAAGTGAGTACACCCCTCACATTTTTGTAAATATTTTCTTCTATCTTTTCATGTGACAACACTGAAGAAATGACACTTTGCTACAATGTAAAGTAGTGAGTGTACAGCTTGTATAACAGTGTAAATTTGCTGTCCCCTCAAAATAACTCAACACACAGCCATTAATGTCTAAACCGCTGGCAACAAAAGTCAGTACACCCCTAAGTGAAAATGTCCAAATTGTGCCCAATTAGCCATTTTCCCTCCCCCGGTGTCATGTGACTCGTTAGTGTTACAAGGTCTCAGGTGTGTTAAATTTGGTGTTATCGCTCTCACTCTCTCACACTGGTCACTGGAAGTTCAACATGGCACCTCATGGCAAAGAACTCTCTGAGGATCTGAAAAAAATAATTATTGCTCTACATAAAGATGGCCTAGGCCAGTGATGTCGAACCTTGGCACTCCAGGTGTTTTGGAACTACATTTCCCATGATGCTCATGCACTCTGCAGTGTTGTTGAGCATCATGGAAAATGTAGTTCCAAAACATCTGGGGTGCCAAGGTTCGCCATCACTGGCCTAGGCTATAAAAAGATGGCCAAGACCCTGAAACTGAGCTGCAGCACAATGGCTAAGACCATACAGCGGTATAACAGGACAGGTTCCACACAGAACAGACCTCGCCATGGTCCACCAAAGAAGTTGAGGTCACGTGCTCAGCGTCATATCCAGAGGTTGTCTTTGGGAAATAGACGTATGAGTGCTGCCAGCATTGCTGCAGAGGTTGTAGGGGTGGGGGGGTCAGCCTGTCAGTGCTCAGACCATACGCCGCACACTGCATCAAATTGGTCTGCATGGCTGTCATCCCAGAAGGAAGCCTCTTCTAAAGATGATGAACAAGAAAGCCGCAAACAGTTTGCTGAAGACAAGCAGACTAAGGCCATGGATTACTGGAACCATGTCCTGTGGTCTGATGAGACCAAGATAAACTTATTTGGTTCAGATGGTGACAAGCGTGTGTGGGGGCAACCAGGTGAGGAGGACAAAGACAAGTGTGTCTTGTCTACAGTCAAGCATGGTGGTGGGAGTGTCATGGTCTGGGGCTGCATGAGTGCTGCCGGCACTGGGGAGCTACAGATCATTGAGGGAACCATGAATGCCAACATGTACTGTGACCTACTGAAGCAAAGCATGATCCCCTCCCTTCAGAGACTGGGCCGCAGGGCAGTATTCCAACATGATAAGGACCCCAAACACACCTCCAAGATGACCACTGCCTTGCTAAAGAAGCTGAGGGTAAAGGTGATGGACTGGCCAAGCATGTCTCCAGACCTAAACCCTATTGATCATCTGTGGGACATCCTCAAACGGAAGGTGGAGGAGCGCAAGGTCTCTAACATCCACCAGCTCTGTGATGTCATCATGGAGGAGGAGAAGAGGACTCCAGTGACAACCTGTGAAGCTCTGGTGACCTCCATGCCCAAGAGGGTTAAGGCAGTGCTGGAAATTAATGGTGGACACACAAAATATTGACACTTTGGGCCCAATTTGGACATTTTCACTTAGGGGTGTACTCACTTTTGTTGCCAGCGGTTTAGACATTAATGGCTGTGTGTTGAGTTATTTTGAGGGGACAGCAAATATACACTATTATACAAGCTGTACACTCACTACTTTACATTGTAGACAAGTGTCATTTCTTCAGAGTTGTCACGTAAAAAAAAAAAAAAAAAAAAAAAGGGAACATATTATATATACACATACACACACACACACACGTGATCCTGTACTTTCGGGTAGGGGGGCACTCGCATGCTGCCGCCGGCTAGCTTCTGCTGTGGTTACACACAGCGGGAGCCAACTGGCAGGTGCAGGGTACCAGATGTCCACCAACACCCACCGATTAGAAGACAGAAATACGATCGGCCTATGTAAACAAGGCAGATTGCCATTCTGACAGGAGGGAAGGGATGGAATCTGTGACTTTGCAAAGCAGGGAATTCCATGTCTTCCCCAAGAAAAAAGCTCCTCCCACCCTGTAGTAAAACACTGGCTAGGCAGCCCCTGATGTTAAAGTGGTTGTAAAGGCAGGAGGTGCATTCTATGCATGAAGATAAAAAGCCTTCTGTGTGCAGCAGCCTCCCTAAAACTTTCCTGAGCCCCCCTCTCTATCCAGCGATGTCCACGAGTCCCTCGGCCGTTCAGGACCCTCCCTCCTGATTGGCAGACACAACAGCGGCTCCATTGGCTCCCGCTGCTGTCAAAGTCAGTTAGCCAATCAGGACAGAGAGGGGGCGGGGCTGAACCTCAGTTCCGTATCTGAATGGACACAGGGAGCTGCGACTCTGTTCGAGTGCCCCCCCATAGCAAGCTGCTTGCTGTGGGGGGGCACTCAACAGGAGGGAGGGGCCAAGAGCAGCGAAGAGGGACCAAAGAGGAATATCCAGGTTGCCCTGTGCAAATCCACTGCAACAGAGGAGCTAAAACATGTTTGTTATTTAAAAAAAAAAAAAAACAAACACAAGAGTTTACAATCACTTTAACCCCTTCCCAGCCAGTGTCATTAGTAAGTACAGTGACAGTGCATATTTTACGCACTGATCACTGTATTAGTGTCACTGGTCCCCAAAAAGTGTCTATAAGGTGGCTATAAATCGCCGTCATTGCTAGTTAAAAAAAAAAATTAAATGAAAATACGCTACAAAACTTTTGCGCAAACCAAATCCACATACAATTATTTTAACAAAAATATGTAACAGAATACATACTGGCCTAAATTGACGAAGAAATCAGATTTTTTTCAATTGGATATGTTTTATGGCAGAAAGAATAAAAAAAATAAATTATAATAATATATATATCCTTGCCTGTGCAATTGTCAGTTAAAGTATCGCAGGACCATATCATAAAAAAAATAGCCTGGTCATGAAAGGGAGGGGGGGGGGGGGGGGGGGTAAATCTTCCGGGAGGTCAAGGGGTTAATACATAATTTCGTATTAATAAATTGCAAGCAGCCCAAGCACCTGAAAAGTGACCTGTCATCAGCCCTTTGTAGCCCCCATGCAGCAGAGCCAATAAGTTATGCTGCCGATTATACTAACAAGGAGCATATTGATAGGAGGAGAGAACAGAGTGACAGCTGAGCTCAGTCTGCTGCTTCTCCTTTCACTGTCCAGTCACAGGGTGGGGGTGAGGGGGGGGGGGGGGGGGGGAGAGAGACAAGACCAGTAGGCGTTACTAAACTGCAGCGGAGAAAATTAAGGTCCCCTAAAGCTCACAGCTTCAAAGTAATTTCGGCCTTAGAAGAGCTAAAGCTGAGCAGTGCTAGAAGAAGATGCCGGAACCTCACCGCACGGGTCAGGAGCTTCAGACTTTTCTCACTGATGTTGTTACTGACAGCAATGGACAAGGTTTCCAAAGCTGGAACATCAAATCTGAAAAATAGGAGAGACAAAGTATTAAAACTTGTTTTTTTTTTAAAAGAGGAGCTGCAGTCTGCTCACATAATTTGTAACAAAAACATCTTTTGCCATTCTGAAGCTTCCCTCCAACCACTTTGCATATTATTTTATATATACTGCGATTCTGTACTTGCCAAATATGCTGCAGAAATCTCCCTCCCCTGCAGCCATTTTAACTGTGGGCGGCTGAAGCTGCTGCCTGTTCACTTCCTGGGTTTACACAGAGGCACACCTCCAGCTCTCGTTGGCCCTCTTATGACTCATCCCCCCCTCCCTTCCTGGCAAACTCTCACAAGAGTGAGAGCTGTCCATGATGTCATAAGCCTAGGGTGATAACCAGACAAGAAACAGCAGGTGGGCTGTATAAGGTACCGGCTCTTCCTGAGCAATTCGCCATAGCTGTATGGTGGCCGCTATAAGGGGGAGTCGCGCGCGAGCGGCGGCCCCAATGTCCGCTGGCGACCAGGCGATCACTACTCCTCAGAAAGGCAGAACGGGGATCAATGTAAACAGACAGGTCCCTGTTCTGTCAGGGAAGTAGAGAGAGAGATCTGCTGTTCCTAGTGATCAGGAACAGCGATCTCTCTGTACTCCCAGTTATTCCCATCCCCCCACAGTTAGAAACACCTCCCTAGGGAACACTTAACCCCTTGATTGCCCCCCTAGTGTTAAACCCTTCCCTGCTAGTAGAAGAGAACAAGAAGACCTGGACAGCCGCACACCGGAATGGATAAATCCGTCTTTTTATTCAAAATACAGGATCATGGGGTACACAAAACACGACTGTGGGGGTGGTACAAAAATAGCCGATGCGTTTCGCACTTACACCAAGTGCTTACTCATAGCTCCCTGCCAGTGACATTTATTCAGTAATCAGTGGCTATTTTTAGCTCTGATCGCTGTACAAATGTCACTGGTCCCAAAAAGAGTGTCAAGTGTCCGATCTGTCCGCCACAATGTCGCAGTCCAGAAAATAAATAAATAAATGTAATAATAGAAATGCCATTAATATATCCTCTATTTTGTAGACGCTATAACTTTTGCGCAAACCAATCAATATACGCTTATTGCAATTTTTTTTTAAGAGGGCAAATTTTCCGGTCCTTAAAGAGGAGTTCCACCCAGGGGGTCCTTAAAAAAAATAAAATAAATAAAAGTCAGCAGCTACAAATACTGCAGCTGCTGACTGTTAAATGGACACTTACCTGTCCCTGGGTCCAGCGATGCGGGGGATCGAAGCCCCGCTCGTCGGCGCTGGCATTTCAACTGTGGGCGCCGGGCTGTGGCTTCACAGCCTGGCACCCACAGCGCATGCGCGAGCGGCGCCGCGCGCCGTGATTGGCCGCTCAATCACCTGGGACCTGTAATGGGTCCCAGATGATTGACAGGAGGGAGGGAGCAGAGCGGAGCCCTTCCTGTGCCGAGGGGGAAGTGATGTCACCAGCCCAGGCAAAGGAACAGGCAGACTACTAGGGACCACCTAGCAACAGGCATTTAGAGATAAGTGAAAAAAAAAAAAAGCTATCCAAATGTTTTTTTGGGTTTTTTTTTAGAATTTTTGAGGTATTTTTGTTTTTTTGGGTGGAACCCCAACTTTAAGTGGTTAAAGAAGACCTTCCAGGGCAGCAATAAAAAAGACTCACACCCCTCCTGAATACAGGCACTCACCTCTCCGCACAGAGCCTGAATATTTTGCGAATCTCCACAGACTGCCTGGCCAGGTCTCCGCTGTCCAGCCGAATGCCAACGGCCTTGTACCCGAGCTGATGTAACGCCAGGGCCACTGCACAGAAGTTGGGTACACCGCTCCTGCCAAGGGACAAAAGGGATGGGGGAGGGGGGGTGTGACATTACTTATGACCTTCCCAAAGCCTCAGATATTTTTTTAACAGACATTAGAGTGTAAGCTCCTCAGACGCTGGTATAACCTCAGTGTTTTCTGCTGTATATGTCAGAGCTATAAATGTAGAATAATAAGAATAATAGTGCTTGACTGTTTTGGGACATTAGAGTGTGAGCTCCTCTGGTGCAGAAACTGATGTGAATGGCTCAGTGTTTTTTTGTAAAGCAGAGGTCCTCAACCCCTGGGCCGCGTGGAGGGGTGGCGGGCGGCATTCGAGCGAGCCAGCACAACTTGCAATACCACCCTCCAACCACTAGAGTCCGCCCCCTCTCCCAGCACCACCTTCTACCCGGAGAATTTATTCATAGCGACTAAAGCCGCCAAACCGCGCCCGACTGGCCCAACCTACGACACCCGACAGCGCTCGGTCCCCGCCTAGTCCACCACAGCAGGACAGAGGCTCACACTGCAAGACTTCCAGTGAGTTTGCATGGAATTACCCTCTATAACCACCCCACCCCCCACCATGGAGGTGACAGGCTAAACCTTCCCCCCCCCCCTCCCCCAGGGGTGAGACAACCACCAACACCCCCCCCCCCCTCTCCTGGTTCGTGGAGGGGTTGCTATCCTTGAGTCTGGTCCCTGGAGACGGGGAGGTTGGGGACTACTGCTGTACAGCACTGCGGTATATATTAAAGCTATATAAAATATATAATGATAGTGTGTGACTGTGGGGGGGACATTAGAGTGTAAGCTCCTCTGGTACAGAGACTGGTGTGACTGGTTCAGTGTTCTCTGTACAGCACTGCGGTATATATCAGCGCTATATAATAATAAAGTGTGTGACTGTGGGGGGGGGGGGGGCATTAGAGTGTAAGCTCCTCTGGTACAGAGACTGGTGTGACTGGTTCAGTGTTCTCTGTACAGCACTGCGGTATATATCAGCGCTATATAATAATAAAGTGTGTGACTGTGGGGGGGGGGGGGCATTAGAGTGTAAGCTCCTCTGGTACAGAGACTGGTGTGACTGGTTCAGTGTTCTCTGTACAGCACTGCGGTATATATCAGCGCTATATAATAATAAAGTGTGTGACTGTGGGGGGGGGGGGGGGGGGGGGGGGGGCATTAGAGTGTAAGCTCCTCTGGTGCAGAGACTGGTGTGACTGGTTCAGTGTTCTCTGTACAGCACTGCGGTATCTGTCAGAGCTATATAATATTATTATTGCAACTGTAGGGGGACATTAAAGTGTAAGCTCCTCTGGTGTAGATGTGAATGGCTCAGTGCTCTCTTATTAGGAACTGTAAAGAGCGCAGTATGGGAGAAGTACAGCGAGGCATAAAGTGCACAAGGCCTGCGTCCCATTCACCTCTTACATCATGACACTGTAGGTATCCACCACTACCAGGAAGCTGAGGGGGAAAGCGATGGCGTATGATATGAAAGCTGCCAGTTCGCCTGCATGTGTGCTGTGCGGAGGCATCATCTTCAGGAGCTGGCACACTTTCTCCAACCACGTCTGAGAGAGCTTCAGGAAGTCCACCTCCTCTCCCTGGCCGCCTGCTGACCGCAGAGCCTTGAAGAAAGAAAAAAGTGTCAGCAAAAAAATGGCCAAACCTACCATTACTAGAGAGGGAAAAAAGAAAAAGACGTGTTTACCGGGCGCTGCACTTCATCTGTAGAGGAGAAAGAAGTCACGTAAGAGTGAGCCACGGTACCGGCCACGGGGATGCCGAATCTCTTTCCTGCCAAGACATTGCTGGTGCCATCAAAGCCTGGAGAGGGACACAAAAGATGATCAGAAAGGGACAACATGCAGCGTGGGTCTCAAGCAAAACATTATTAAAATGTATGTCTGGACAAAAAAAAAAAAAGAAAAAACTAATTTTAACCTTAAACTACCTAGACCAGGGATATGCAATTCGTGGACCTACAGCTGTTGCAGAACTACAAGTCCCATGAGGCATAGCAAGACCCTTACAGCCACAGCATGACACCCAGAGGCAGAGGCATGATGGGACTTGTAGTTTTGCAACAGCTGGTTCGCTAATTGCATATCCCTGATCTAGAGGGTTCTATACTGTAAGAGTGGCAAGGATGTGGAATTCCCTTCCACAGGCGGTGGTCTCAGCGGGAAGCATCGATAGTTTCAAGAAACTATTAGATAAGCACCTGAACGACTGCAACATACAGGGATATACAATGTAATACTGACACATAATCACACACATAGGTGGGACTTGTGTCTTTTTTCGACCTCACCTACTATGTAACAAATGTTCAATACATTTCTCCAATACATGCACATTTCCCCCGCAGCTTTCCAGTAATCTCCTAACTGTCTGCAGTGAGCTTGCAGCCTTCCTCTGCTGCACAGATATCCCAAGCGGCGTTGTCACCCCTGCCAAAGAGCTCTCCTCTGCTGGACTACAGAAGACATCCCACTTATATAATATGGAGGTTGTGATGGGGGGGGGGGGGAGGTGTTCTGTAGTAAATTTCTGCAACAAGAAGTTAATAGCTCATTGGATTTCTGGCAATACTAGCGTTCTTCCTGTAACAGAAAGTTAGGACCCATCGAACTTTTTTGGCAATAAAATATTTCACTAAAATGCTTCAAAAAAAGTATCCACGTTGCTAGAACTTGGGCACGCTTCCCTTTCATTAGGACTAAAATGGATTACGCGGCGGAAATTTTACAGATAGGCGACTTCTATCCTCATATTGATTTGTGTTTCCAAATTAATAATAACTACTGCAGTAGGGAACAGACACAAAAAAAAAAAAAAAAAAGATATATTCAGCATCTTTCCATATACAGTAATACCTCGGATTGCGAGTAATGCGGTTAACGAGCGTTTCGCAATACGAGCTTTGCGAGCGTCGTCTCGCAAGATGAGCGGGATTCAAGCTCCTGGGGTGTGCAGTGCCGCATGTGGCCAGAGGTGCGGGGGGGGGGCGCCGGTGACACTGAGCCACTCTGAAACACTGTTCCTTAGTGTCTCCGAGTGCACCTGAGCGTCCCAGGCGCCCCCCTCACCTCTGGCCACATGCGGTACTGCATACACTAGCAGTGCCACTGGAATAAATTATCTGAGTCTCCATTGACTTCTATGGGGGAAACTCGCTTTGATATACGAGTGCTTTGGATTATAAGCATTCTTCTGGAACAAATTATGCTTGTAATCCAAGGTACCACTGTAACTGTTCTGTTTATTCAACGCAATTGAAGTATCATGTACACCTGATTACGTAGGGATCACATTAATATTACAATTGTACTTTTATGGTAACAAAGGGCGTAACATAGGCAGGCTAATTCTAATCAGGACTCGGGAAAAAAAACGTAACATGTAATGAAAACATTATTAATGCCGTGTGCAATACATAGGCAAACATACAAAACCGAATACAATTTTATACAGAATTTACAACATTCCTTAACAGTTGGATACTTTTTTTTGGAATTGTAGTAAACGGTTATATTAGGAAAAATGCTCTTTGGACATTTATTTTCAATTGTGGTGCTGAGATTTATTTATTTTCTCACCATTTCCAACCTAGGGAGCTCCCAGGACCCGTCTTGCATTATGTAAGCTGCTGGCTAGTTGCAAAGGCACCACAAATTCCTCAAGTCCACTTACCAAAATGCAGGCACACCCTTTCTGGGCATCCGGTGCCACCTACCCATCCCCACTGAGCAATAACCACTTCAATACCGGGCACTTAGACACCTTCCCGCCCAGACCAATTTTCAGCTTTCAGTGCTGTCGCACCTTGAATGTGCGGTCATAAAACACTTTACCCAAACAGATTTTTTATCATTTTGTTCCCACAAATAGAGCTTTCTTTTGGTGATATTTGATCACCTTTGCGGTTTTTATTTTTTGCGCAACAAATAAAAAAAAAGACCGAAATTTTTGAAAAAAAACAAGTTCTTTGTTTCTGTGAAAATGTTTTGTAAATAAGTACGTTTTCTTCTTCAATGACGGGCACTGATAAGGCTGCACTGATGGGCACCGATGAGGTGGCACTGATAGGCGGCACTGATAATGGGCACTGATAGGCGGTACTGATAGGTGGCACCGATGGGCACCGACAGCTGGCACTGATAAAACTGATTGGTGGCATTGCTGGGCAGAACTGAAACATAATGGTGCCAGTGACCATTTGTGGGCACTGATTGGCACAGATTGGGCACATGTGGATTGCCATGGGGTACATACCTGGCCATCCACATGTTGCCCCTTCCCTGGTGGCCCTAGTGGCGATCCCTGGTGGTCCAGTGTGGTCATCTGAGGGGGGGCTGCGCTGCTCTGTCAGACGCGAGTGAGGAAAAGCCAATCAACGGCTCTTCCTATTGACATCGTGATCAGCCGTGGTTGGACACGGCTGATCACGTGGTAAAGAGCCTCCGCCGGAGGCTCTTTACCAAGATCGGTGTAGATCTGTGTAGCGGTGTGTCAGACGGACACACCGCTCCACCGATCACCGCGATGCGCGTCCCCACGGGCATGTGGCGGCTGTTATCCTGCTGGACGTCATATGACACCCAGTCAGGATAACTGAACCAAACAGGTGATAAAAAGAACTAATACACTCTGCAGTCAAATATAATTGAAACAGACTGGAGGCAGAAATAGCCCCGTCTTTATAGATCTAGAGACAATTGCTAACACCAACAATGATGGGCGTGTTCCTCTGAATTCATGTAACACATGGCAAAAAAACAGGAGAAAAAGTGAATTCTTCAATGAGGGACATGCAATGGTCAGATCATGTAAATACTGTTTATTGAAAAAAACTCACTTTAAAGTGAATTCAATTTTTCTCATGTTTTTTTGCCACAGGATAACTGAACCACCGCCCGGCCGTCAATCTGCTATAGGCCGTGCGGGAAGTGTTTTTTAAACACCCGATAGGAGGTTCTTCTATTTCTCCACTTTATCAAAATAATTAACTGCCAGGTCCGTATGTCGTACAGACCTGACAGCTGGGGGGGGGGGGGGGGTTTTCCACGGCACATTGCCGTCAGGTGAAAGCATTTGGGCGGCTGCGCTGCCGTCCCGATCGCTCGCACACCCACTCAACACTGGCAACCCCCCCCCCCTCCCGCCATGTATGCCGGGGCTCTGTTTGCCCATCTGCGGGGCTTTTGGAGAAGAGCGGACACACGTCTCCTCTCCTTCCTGCTGTGACCCAGAAAGCGACGTCTATGACATCACTTCAAGTGATGAAAAAAAAAAAATTATTTTTTTTTGCAAAAAAATTAAGTTACACCCAAGCACATTAAATCCTCCCAAAAAAAAAAAAAAAAAAAAAGTCAAAAACCTCCATATATAGGCACATACAAGCGTAAACGCATGCGCCGGGGCTCCCTACGCGTAAAACAACTGATTGCGATACACATTACATATCATTGCGCATGCCAGAGCGAGAGCAATAATTCTAGCATCAGACCTTCTCTGTAACACTAAACTGATACCTATAGGGGGCTTGTGAAGCGTCGCCTTTAGAAGATATAGGGGTACTGAAGCTTGTCGCCATTTCATGGGTGCACGTAAATTTAAAATTTGGTGTGTTGGGTATTTACTCAGCGCACCTCGTCTTTTATATTTTTACCCAAAACTTGGGTAATTTATTGCATTTCTCCCCCCCCAAGATTCACATTAGTGTGTTTTTTTACTGAAATTTTGCATTTCATAGACCTTTGCGGTAATATCACGTGACATAATAAAAATTGGAACTACCGCTATTTTATTCTCCAGGGTGTCTACTTCCAGAAAATATATCATGTTTTGGGGTTTTACATCATCTTCAGGGCTAAAATGATCTTTTAACCACTTCCCGACCGCCGGCCGTCATATGACATCCTTGACTTTGTGCGGGGATATCTGAATGACGGGTGCAGCTACCGGCATTGTTCAGATATTGCCGTTCAGCCGGCGATTCCCTACACCACAAGAATGATCATAGCGGCTAGACAGCCGCTTGATCGTTCTTACGGGCATCAAGAGGGGACGTACCCCACTCCGGTGCTTCTACCGACTCACCGCTGCCATTGATCCGCCGTCCCCCGGATGTTTACCATAGAGATTTCCGGCGGACCAGATGGTCGCCGGAGTCTCTATGATCGTTCGGAGGCCGGGCGCGATGTTATGACCTCACGCCCGGCCTCTGCATTCAAACAAACGGCGCCGCCTCGTCTGGGAAGCCGAGATTGTTTTTTTTTGTTTTTTTATTTCAGGCTTCCCAGCCTAGAGGTGAGATGTGGGGTCCCCATATCTCACTGTAAAGAGAACCTGTCATGCCAAATTCCTATTACAAGGGATGTTTACATTCCTTGTAATAGGAATAAAAGTGATCAAAAAATTATTTAAATTTTTTTAAAAAAAAAGTGTCAAACTAAAAAAATTAAAAGTAAAATTTATAATAAAAAGAGAATAACATAAATAAAAAGAAAATAAAAGCACCCCTGTCCCCGTGTGCGCACGCAGAAGCAAAACGCACACGCAAGTCCCGCCCACATATGAAAACATTGTTCAAACCACACATGTGAGGTATCGCCGCGAACGTTAGAGCCATAGCGTTAATTCTAGCCCAAGACCTCCTCTAACTCTAAACAGGTAACCAGTAAAAAATTTTGAAAGCGTCGCCTATGGGGATTTTTAAGTACCGAAGTCTGGCGCCATTTTCGAGCGCAACACGTTTGGTATCCATTTACTCGGCGTAACATCTTTTATATTTTTCCTGAAAAATTGGGTTATGAATTATGTCTTTTTGCATTAAAATAAGTGTATTTCTCCCCCCCCCCCAAAAAAAGATTGCGTTTGAAAACCTCTGCGCGAATACCGCGTGACATTGCAAAACCCACCAATTTATTCTATAGGGCCTCCGCTTTTATATATATATATATATATATATATATATATATATATATATATATATATATATATATATATATATATATATATATAGATAGATTATATGTTTTGGGGGCTCTAAATTTTCTAGCAAAAAAAAAATACTGATTGATAACAGCCCTACACTTTTTTTTAATCTTTATTTTATTGTTTTTGTAATGCGGAACCACAGACTGGAGGTTTAGTGACTTTGACCACAGACTGGAGGTTTAGTGACAGCAGGAGAGCGCTGTAGCGTGGAGTCAGGTAAGTTTTGCAGCCTCTTCAACCCCCTTAGATCATGGGTGCTCAACCCGTGGCCCTCCAGCTGCTGCAGAACTACAAGTCCCATCATGCCTCAGCCTTTGGAAGTCATGCTTGTAACTGTCAGCCTTGCAATGCATTATGGGGCTTGTAGTTCTGCAACAGCTGGAGGGACACAGGTTGAGCACCCGTGCCTTAGATGTACCAAAGCATTCCCGAGAGCCCCGCAGAACATCCACCAGCTGTGCACACGTGGGGGGTTCCGTGCAAAGACTGGCAACAGGGAAGTACAAAAACCTTCCCCGTCTCTGCGCGGAAACACCCTGCGCATGCGCAGATGCGTCTGCAGGCCGTGCAAGGGCCCTGTGGGTGCATCTGCACTAATATGGCGGCACGGAGCCTGGCCAGGGCTGGAGATGCGCTTTCAGAGCATAAAGAACAAATCAAACAGCGAGGCCCACCTCCCACGTAGGAATACTTTGAGGCGGACAGCCCTCCGTCCGGTCCCTGCGCCCTCCTAAGACCCATTTCCAGCAGCCTTTTCTCGGGGCCGACAACCAATCGGAAGCGGGCAGCATTCGTGGCAACAAGGCTGAAATGACAAAAACAAAGAATGTAAAAGAAAAAAAAAAAAAAAACATGATGTGTTCTCTTAGCGAAAGGCCAGGGGTCTCGTATTATCCTTCTGTGCAGGGGGTGCCTTGTCCTCTTCCTGCTGCTGAAGTTCAGA
This sequence comes from Lithobates septentrionalis, assembly GCA_037952835.1. Taxonomy (NCBI): domain Eukaryota; kingdom Metazoa; phylum Chordata; class Amphibia; order Anura; family Ranidae; genus Lithobates; species Lithobates septentrionalis. The sequence continues at coordinate 32,290 of JBBDGP010005504.1, forward strand.
GACAGGAAGAGGACAGGGCATGTCTGCATGGAAGATTTCTACAGGAACAAGCTGCCTGCACAACATCCTTCATTACAGGTTATGTAGATCACTAAAGCTGTACAGAATGTAGTTTTTAAAAATTTTTTTTTTTTATGCCTAAACTTCAGCTTTAAGTCACCACCCAGGTGTGATCCCGGCATTACTGAGCACTCACTACTGTTTTAGGGTTACATTTAGGATTTATTTACTACATTTATAAAGAGCTGAATATTAGTCAGCTCTCAGATGCCCATTCACATCAGTCCCTTCAGTAGAGCTTCTTGCAAGACATTAGGGCATCTCCAAAATACGGCCCTCCAGCTCTTGCAGGACTACACGTCCCATGGGGCATTGGACGTTCACAGACATGACTAGGCATGATGGGAATTGTAGTTCCTGAACAACTGGAGGGCCGTAGTTTGGAGACCCCCTGCATTAGGGCCACTTCAATACCGGGCACTTTCACCCCCTTCCTGCCCAGGCCAAATTTTCAGCTTTCATCGTTGTCGCATTTTGAATGACAATTGCACGGTCGTGTAACGCTGTACCCATATGACATTTTTTATTTATTTATTTATTTTTTTTCATGCTACACTGTACCTATATTTTTATAAATTTTTTTTTTTTTTTTAATGATAAAATGTTTTATTTTTATTGCATTTTAGTGTAAATATGAGATCTGGGGTCTTTTTTGACCCCCCAGATCTCATATTTTAAGAGGTCCTGTCGTGCTTTTTTTTTTTTCTATTACAAGACATGTTTACATTCCTTGTAATAGGAATAAAAGTGACAATGTTTTTGTTTTTAAAGAAGAGTGTAAAAATAAAAAATGTAAAATAAGAAAAAAAAAAAATAAAAATTTTTAAAAACGTGCCCCGTCGAGCTCGTGTGCAGAAGCAAGCGCATACGTGAGCAGCGCCCGCAGATGAAAACGGCGTTCAAACCACACATGTGAGGTATCGCCGCGATCGGTAGAGCGAGAGCAATAATTCTAGCCCTAGACCTCCTCTGTAACTCAAAACATGCAACCTGTAGATTTTTTTTAAACGCCGCCTATGGAAATTTTTAAAGGGTAAAAGTTTGTCGCCATTCCACGTGCGGGGCGCAATTTTGAAGCGTGACATGTTGGCTATCAATTTACTCAGCGTAACATTATCTTTCATAATATAAAAAAAAAATGGGCTAACTTTACTAATGTCTTTTTTTTTTTTTAATTAAAAAAAAGTGGATTTTTTCCAAAAATAGTGCGCTTGCAAGACCGCTGCGCAAATACGGTGTGACGGAAAGTATTGCAATGACCGCCATTTTATTCTCTAGGGCGTTAGGAAATGTATAATGTTTGGGGGTTCTAAGTAATTTTCTAGCAAAAAAAACCAACTGTTTTTAACTTGCAAACAACAAATCTCAGAAAGAGGCTCGGTCCTCAAGTGGTTAAAATGTGATTGGACACAGCTGATCACATGGTAAAGGGCCGCTATGATTGGCCTTTTACCACGATCACAGAACGCGCCGGATGCACGCCCCAGGAGTGCGATTTTAGGAGGACATCCACAGATGCCCTCCCAAAACAATAGAGGTGCGCTGTAGCCGTCTTTCAGCTATAGGGCGGGTCTGAAGTGGTTATCACACGGTTGAGCCACTTTTTTTTTTGTGTTCCTCCAACTGCTCATCCATGTAAAGTGTCCGAAGGACATAGCGATCACAGAGCGCGCTCTCCAGGGGACGTGCGGGGAGCATGGTCTTGGGAGGACGTCCATGGGTGCCCTCCCAGAACTGGAAGAGATTATTAATGGTTCAAACTGGAATGTAGACACGCACACCCAGAGGAGACAAGACAATAAATCCATAATCGGGGGTTCTAGCCCCTCACTGAAATTTTTCAGTTCGCTACAAAGTAAATTAAACCGAAAACAGTTCAATTTTCCCTTTAATCCACCAGTCTGCTCTTGGGTGTTGGGAAGGAATCCAAAATGCCCAGAGGAAGCCGCAGACATACTTGAGTAAAGAGCACACAGTGTTCTGGTGCTGAGCCCAGAACCCAGCTCAGCAAACCCTGGTGGTGACCACCTAGGTGCTGTAGATCTCATTACAGTGATGTGTCTTTCTGTGGGTTTTCAGTGAGCTGTGCGGTACCTACCTGGCATAATTCACCAAGCAGAGCAGCGTGGTCTCCAGCAGCTGGACCACCAGGAGAGGACCCCTCACCTTCATCAGTGGCTCCTGCCAGATACAAAAAAATGCCTTTGTAAACACGGGTGTCTAGTCGTTTGAAAGAATGTAGGAGAAAAGTGTCTGCGTCAACCATTAACATTAGGCAAAAGGGTGGAATTCAAAGAGAGTCTGTCTCGAGAGAGAAAAAAAAACTCCAAAAAACCCAAAATATAAAACTACAGGCACATAGAACCAAAAACACATACCTGTAGCAGCTTCAAACAAGAAAAAACATTGGATGCGGCCCCTGCATGGACAGCAACCTTCTGGTATGCATCCTGCACGGGCAGAAACGTATCGGGATGGCCCTAGCAGGGGCAGAAACCTTCAGACACGGCCCCCACGTGGACTAAAACCTTCACACACGGCCCCTGCGTGGACTAAAACCTTCACACACGGCCCCTGCGTGGACTAAAACCTTCACACACGGCCCCTGCGTGGACTAAAACCTTCACCCACGGCCCCTGCGTGGACTAAAACCTTCACCTACGGCCCCTGCGTGGACTAAAACCTTCACATACGGCCCCTGCGTGGACTAAAACCTACACCTACGGCCCCTGCGTGGACTAAAACCTTCACCTACGGCCCCTGCGTGGACTAAAACCTTCACATACGGCCCCTGCGTGGACTAAAACCTACACCTACGGCCCCTGCGTGGACTAAAACCTACATCTACGGCCCCTGCGTGGACTAAAACCTACACCTACGGCCCCTGCGTGGACTAAAACCTACACCTACGGCCCCTGCGTGGACTAAAACCTTCACATACAGCCTCTGCATGGACTAAAGCCTAAACATGCGGCCCCTACGTGGACTAAAACCTTCAGATACGGCCCCTGCATGTCCTTTGATTTTCCTCTAACCAGAGGCTTCATGCAAACCATACCTACTCTAGGAAATACAACTGATCCCTCCGGAAACGATGTCACCGTCACCTCTGCAGCGTCTACAGTCTCCAGATAATGGAAGAAGTCATCCTCCACTGTACTGGGCATCACTGACTTCAGGTAATTCGTATCTGGAAGGAGAAGAAGAGGAAATTAGAACCATCCCCCGCACTTGCCTGCAAAACTTCTACGTAGGGCTGAAACGATTAATCGATAATAATCGATAATGAAAATCGTTGTCAACGATTTTCATTATCGATTAGTTGGTCCGCACCTTCCTTCTGTCCGTCCGTTTAAATAAATCCTCCCTCCTGTGTCCTCGGCGCCGCCGTTTGTGACCAGGCACGTCTGCGCCGCTGCACGTACGCTGCACGCCTCTCCCCCTGCTCACTGACGTCATCCCCACTGATCTTCTCAGCCCCGCCCGCTGCCTCGAGGGAACAGAGAGGCGAGGGCGAGAAGCACATTCATTGTGAAAGGTAGCGGCTAACACACATTAAAAACATAGGAGGAGCCAGTGACAATCTTTGTCATTAAAAGTTACGAGAACAGCCCAGCAGCAGCTCTGGGGGAGTCACGCTGTCAGTGTCTTGACTGTTTAACATTTATGCCTAAACACTTGTGAGGCTATGTGAGTGTATCTTTTTGTGGTTATCTCTCTGCTGTGTTCCTTATCTGATCATTGTGCAATGGTGTCTTTATTTTCTCTTCACATGAATCGTTTACATTGAGATGATAAGAAAGTGAAACCAAGCACAAGACATCATTTACTCTTAACTTTGAAAAGATACTTTGAAGCTATTTATGTTTGTGAGGTTAACTATCAGGTTGAATACCAACTTTACTGAGCTTAACCCTTTCAATGCATTTGCCATTGGACTAATGGGTGAATATTGATAGAGGAATATTCCATTTTTTTTAAATTGCTTTCCTCCTCTTCCTCCCAGTCAGTTTTTTTTCAAAAAATGTTTGCAACCTATCACATTTTATTTTTAAATGATTTAATATTATCATGCACTATTCACTAAAGTGGTAGTTGGCGATTATTGGAATTATCACGTTCTCACTAATCATATTTCTGGAAAACTAATTATATAATTTTTTTTTTTTTTTTGATGTTTGGATTTGTGCATATTATATTATAATTATAGTGGTTATCACACAAGTTGATAGTTTAAATTGGAGTGCATCAATATATTTTTTATCAACATTAAAAACAGTACATTTTTATGACCAGTGCCCCATCCTAACAGTATTCCTGGGGAGGGGAGGGGGGGAGTGCCCCATCATTGGTGTTCCGGGGGGTGGCTGCCTGGAATAGTAGTGCCCCATCATTGGTTTTCCTGGGAGGGAATAGACATAGTGCCCCATTGGTGTTCCTGGCAGGGGGGGGGAAATAGTGCCCCATTGGTGTTCCTGGGAGGGGCGGGGGGATAGTGCCCCGTCATTGGTGTTCCCGGGAGGAATAGCGCCCCGTCATTGGTGTTCCCGGGAGGAATAGCGCCCCGTCATTGGTGTTCCCGGGAGGAATAGCGCCAGTCATTGGTGTTCCCGGGAGGAATAGCGCCAGTCATTGGTGTTCCCGGGAGGAATAGCGCCAGTCATTGGTGTTCCCGGGAGGAATAGCGCCAGTCATTGGTGTTCCCGGGAGGAATAGCGCCAGTCATTGGTGTTCCCGGGAGGAATAGCGCCAGTCATTGGTGTTCCCGGGAGGAATAGCGCCAGTCATTGGTGTTCCCGGGAGGAATAGCGCCCGTCATTGGTGTCCCCGGGAGGAATAGCGCCCCGTCATTGGTGTTCCTGGGTGGAATAGCGCCCCGTCATTGGTGTCCCCGGGAGGAATAGCGCCCCGTCATTGGTGTTCCTGGGTGGAATAGCGCCCCGTCATTGGTGTCCCCGGGAGGAATAGCGCCCCGTCATTGGTGTCCCCGGGAGGAATAGCGCCCCGTCATTGGTGTCCCCGGGAGGAATAGCGCCCCGTCATTGGTGTCCCCGGGAGGAATAGCGCCCCGTCATTGGTGTCCCCGGGAGGAATAGCAAAAATGGCACATTACGATTTTTTTAATGATTTTATCCGATTAATCGAAAAAATAATCGGCCGATTAATCGATTATGAAAATAATCGTTAGTTGCAGCCCTACTTCTACGGCTGGCTGGGTGAGATCAGAAATAGAGATGTGTACCGAGTATTCCAGCTAATGGTGGAGCAGACCAGGTCAGGGATTCTAAAATGACTCAAATCAGAAATAGCCAGAAAAATAGTGACGAGTCACTACGTAAGAAGGTGGGAGGAGGGAGGAGTCGCCAGACGAGGAGGAGATGGGCGAGGGAGGAGTCGCCAGGCGAGGAGGAGATGGGCGAGGGAGGAGTCGCCAGGTGACAAGATGGGCGAGGGAGGAGTCGCCAGGTGACAAGATGGGCGAGGGAGGAGTCGCCAGGTGACAAGATGGGCGAGGGAGGAGTCGCCAGGTGACAAGATGGGCGAGGGAGGAGTCGCCAGGTGACAAGAAGGGGCGAGGGAGGAGTCGCCAGGTGACAAGAAGGGGCGAGGGAGGAGTCGCCAGGAGAGAAGAAGGGGCGAGGGAGGAGTCGCCAGGAGAGAAGAAGGGGCGAGGGAAGAGTCGCCAGGAGAGAAGAAGGGGCGAGGGAGGAGTCGCCAGGAGAGAAGAAGGGGCGAGGGAGGAGTCGCCAGGAGAGAAGAAGGGGCGAGGGAGGAATCGCCAGGAGAGAAGAAGGGGCGAGGGAGGAATCGCCAGGAGAGAAGAAGGGGCGGGGGAGGAATCGCCAGGTGAGAAGAAGGGGCGAGGGAGGAATCGCCAGGTGAGAAGAAGGGGCGAGGGAGGAATCGCCAGGTGAGAAGACGGGCGAGGGAGGAATCGCCAGGTGAGAAGACGGGCGAGGGAGAAGTCGCCAGGTGAGAAGATGGGCGAGGGAGGAGTCGCCAGGTGAGAAGATGGGCGAGGGAGGAGTCGCCAGGTGAGAAGATGGGCGAGGGAGGAGTCGCCAGGTGAGAAGATGGGCGAGGGAGGAGTCGCCAGGTGAGAAGATGGGCGAGGGAGGAGTCGCCAGGTGAGAAGAAGGGGCGAGGGAGGAGTCGCCAGGTGAGAAGAAGGGGCGAGGGAGGAGTCGCCAGGTGAGAAGAAGGGGTGAGGGAGGAGTCGCCAGGTGAGAAGAAGGGGTGAGGGAGGAGTCGCCAGGTGAGAAGATGGGCGAGGAAGGAGTTGCCGGGTGAGGGAGGAGTCGCCAGGTGAGAAGATGGGTGAGGGAGGAGACGCCAGGTGAGGAGATGGGAAAAGGAGGGGCTGAGTCTAGTGGGAGGGGTTGCCAGAAGGGAGGGGGCAAAAAGACTAATGCTGTCCATACACTATAGTGACTATACAATCCAAAATGTCAAATGAACTTTAAAGTTACAAAAACGATGTAACGGGAGGAGGAGGAATGGAGGGAGGAGGAGACAATAATAATAATAATAATGGTTCTAGGAGAACGTGATATCACAGTGTATACAGTGAAAAATTACATAATAGGAGGAGTCTCAAGGTGGGCGCGGAAAAGGTGGTGGGTGGAGTCAAATACTAATAGAGCGCTAATTAATAATAGGCGGGGTTAGCAGGTGAGATGAGGGCAGTGGGAGGAGTCACCCGTCGCGGTGGGCGGGGTTACCTGAGCGGGAAAAGCCGAAGTCCGTGAGGTAGCGGAGACTTTCCTCCAGGCCGCAGTAGATGGTGAACTCTCCATTGAAAGGCGCCTCTCGGAAGAAGAGCTCGAACTCCGCGGCCTCCCTGTGCCGCCCGCTCCTCCAATAGCCGTACGCCATGGTGAAGTGGTACAGATCGGTGAGCATTGGGAGCTCCATAATGTGAGGACATAACAGTGCGGCCAATGGACACTCTACTTCCGCCGCAGAGGCTGCTGGGAAAGGTAGTCCGAGCGAGGAGTGGGCGGAGTGACCTAAGCAAATGAGTGTTGTCCAATACATAATCACCATGTGCAACCCAGCTCCGCCCACTTCACCAGGAGCGCCCCGCCCATGTTATTCTAGGAACCACCCACATTCCAAAGACCGCCTGGGAATACCAGGTGCTGTAGGCTTTTGCTTTTCTTCCAGCAGGGGTCACTCTCCTCTATGCCTCTTTTTACATTCTCTTTTGCAGAGCGCGTTTTGTTAAAAGAGAATGTAAAAAGAGGCATAGAGGAGAGTGACCCCTGCTGAAAGAAAAGCAAAAGCCTACAGCACCTGGTATTCCCAGGCGGTCTCCCATCCAAGTACTAACCAGGCCCGACCCTGCTTAGCTTCCGAGATCAGACGAGAGCGGGCGCATTCAGGGTGGTGTGGCCGTAGGCAAAGCTCATGGTCTCTTTCAAGCCTCTTGTACTTGTCACCGGCAGCCTGGCTCCGCCTTTCCTTGACTTTACTACAATCAGCTGTGCCTTTTGACAAGCAACGCAGCACCCCACCCACCTTGTCGTCTCTCCTCTCTCTCTTTCTCTCTCTGGCTCGTTCGCTCGCTCTCTTCAACCCCCCCTGCCTCTTGCTGCTTTTGCTCCCTCTTTAACCTCTTCCTGCCTGCGCCTTCCCCACACACATACTCAGCCTGGCTTCAAAGGCTCCTTTCTGGCTTCCCCTGGCCTGACTTTTAACCTTTTCCCTGACAAGGCTTTGCACCAAAGGAAGAGGAGCAGCAGGGCGCATGTAGCGCGGGGCCTCATGCCTGCACTTGTTAACGCCTTGGCTTTCATACCAGGTGGCCAGCCCATGGATCTCCGGAACCTGGCTTCCGTTCCGCTAGCTACTGGAAGCCGACCACTGCGGAGGGAGCCAGTACATCCACCCCCCCTGGCTACCAGAGGACCTCTGACCTAGGGTTGCCACCTCATCCCTTTAAACCCGAGCGCATATTAATTACGCAGCTTCTGAGGCTGATTAAGGTGGTAATTAAACTCACCTGTTGCCCTTATCTGCCTTAAATTAGCCTTCAGAACCTGTGTAATTCCTATGTGTTCGGGTTTAAAGGGATGGGGTTGCAACTCTACAATCACCTATCGCAGGCGCCATGCCTCACCACTGGCTGCAGTCAAGCAACTGCTTGACTTGCCCAGTAGGTAGACCTTTTCTTGTAGCGTTGCTTCATACCTCACACGTGCCATACTCACCCAAGTTCTTTTCAATAGGCCTGGAGACCAACATGCATGATGGACCCCTTTCAATGACTTCAGAGGAGGCTTAGAACACTTGACGCAACTTTTCGGAGAAGTCTTGGGCATTACAGTTCAACATGAACAATGGTCATATCCTGACCCAAACTGCCACTGATCGGCTGCCCAGGACTACCTCTACAAGGTAGTAATTCATGTTGGTCTTTGAGTTGCCACCTCATCCCTTTATATCCGAACACCTATTAATTACACAGATTCTGTGGCTGATTAAGGTGGTAATTAAACTCACTTGTTGCCTTATCTGCATTTAATTAGCCTCAGAACCCGTGTAATTCATATGTGTTTGGGTTTAAAGCAGGGGTCTCGAACTGGCGGCCCTCCAGCTGTTGCAAAACTACAAGTCCCATCATGCCTCTGCCTGTGGGAGTCATGCTTGTAACTGTCAGCCTTGCAATGCCTCATGGGACTTGTAGTTTAGCAACAGCTGGAGGGCCGCCAGTTTGAGACCCCTGGTTTAAAGGGATGAGGTGGCAACCCTAGTAGGCCTCCTGCAAGCGCTGCCTGATCCCCCGAAAACCCAGCCTTCCCCTATCTTTATATGACCGGCGGGTAGGCTGGAGCCAAAAAAACCCGGCAGCGCACGCATTAACTCTTTCCCTCCCAGCCTGGGGCAGCCGCTAACTAAAACCACGCTCCTGTAGGCAACCTGCTGCCTACACCCTAGCCGCTTCAGGGCGCAGGTTTCACCACCCGTCAGGCTCTGTGGCTTCTCGCTGGCTTCGGCAGTCCACGTGCGTGCTTCCCCCAGCCTGGGGAGCGCGGCAGAGTGTGTTGGCGCAAGGGCGACTAAAGAGCAGGAGTGATAGCACCAAAACGGCTCAGGAGAGCGCTGGAAAAGGGCTGGGCCGTGGAGCCTAAGCGGAATGTAGGATGGGGGCTAGCTAGGTGGGGGTTGCGTCCGGCCGTTGCTTTGCTGTCTACAGGGACTGGATGCGTGGCAAGCTCCTGAGGTAGGGAGGGAGGGAGAGAGAGAGAAAGAAGAAAGAAAGTGTATTTTTGAAAGAAGGGGTGAGAAAAGGGAAGCGGGCGAAGAAAAAGTGGGGGGGGGGGGCTGGAGTGGTGATTTTGTAGGAGCTAGGTGTGCAGGAGGGCTTGCAGAGCGCGTTTTGTTAAAAGAGGCATAGAGGAGAGTGACCCCTGCTGGAAGAAAAGCAAAAGCCTACAGCACCTGGTATTCCCAGGCGGTCTCCCATCCAAGTACTAACCAGGCCCGACCCTGCTTAGCTTCTGAGATCAGACGAGAGCGGGCGCATTCAGGGTGGTGTGGCCGTAGGCAAAGCTCATGGTCTCTTTCAAGCCTCTTGTACTTGTCACCGGCAGCCTGGCTCCGCCTTTCCTTGACTTTACTACAATCAGCTGTGCCTTTTGACAAGCAACGCAGCACCCCACCCACCTTGTCGACTCTCCTCTCGCTCTTTCTCTCTCTGGCTCGTTCGCTCGCTCTCTTCAACCCCCCCTGCCTCTTGCTGCTTTTGCTCCCTCTTTAACCTCTTCCTGCCTGCACCTTCCCCACACACATACTCAGCCTGGCTTCAAAGGCTCCTTTCTGGCTTCCCCTGGCCTGACTTTTAACCTTTTCCCTGACAAGGCTTTGCACCAAAGGAAGAGGAGCAGCAGGGCGCATGTAGCGCGGGGCCTCATGCCTGCACTTGTTAACGCCTTGGCTTTCATACCAGGTGGCCAGCCCATGGATCTCCGGAACCTGGCTTCCGTTCCGCTAGCTACTGGAAGCCGACCGCTGCGGAGGGAGCCAGTACATCCACCCCCCCTGGCTACCAGAGGACCTCTGACCTAGGGTTGCCACCTCATCCCTTTAAACCCGAGCGCATATTAATTACGCAGCTTCTGAGGCTGATTAAGGTGGTAATTAAACTCACCTGTTGCCCTTATCTGCCTTAAATTAGCCTTCAGAACCTGTGTAATTCCTATGTGTTCGGGTTTAAAGGGATGGGGTTGCAACTCTACAATCACCTATCGCAGGCGCCATGCCTCACCACTGGCTGCAGTCAAGCAACTGCTTGACTTGCCCAGTAGGTAGACCTTTTCTTGTAGCGTTGCTTCATACCTCACATGTGCCATACTCACCCAAGTTCTTTTCAATAGGCCTGGAGACCAACATGCATGATGGACCCCTTTCAATGACTTCAGAGGAGGCTTAGAACACTTGACGCAACTTTTCGGAGAAGTCTTGGGCATTACAGTTCAACATGAACAATGGTCATATCCTGACCCAAACTGCCACTGATCGGCTGCCCAGGACTACCTCTACAAGGTAGTAGTTCATGTTGGTCTTTGAGTTGCCACCTCATCCCTTTATATCCAAACACCTATTAATTACACAGATTCTGTGGCTGATTAAGGTGGTAATTAAACTCACTTGTTGCCTTATCTGCATTTAATTAGCCTCAGAACCCGTGTAATTCATATGTGTTTGGGTTTAAAGGGATGAGGTGGCAACCCTAGTAGGCCTCCTGCAAGCGCTGCCTGATCCCCCGAAAACCCAGCCTTCCCCTATCTTTATATGACCGGCGGGTAGGCTGGAGCCAAAAAAACCCGGCAGCGCACGCATTAACTCTTTCCCTCCCAGCCTGGGGCAGCCGCTAACTAAAACCACGCTCCTGTAGGCAACCTGCTGCCTACACCCTAGCCGCTTCAGGGCGCAGGTTTCACGACCCGTCAGGCTCTGTGGCTTCTCGCTGGCTTCGGCAGTCCACGTGCGTGCTTCCCCCAGCCTGGGGAGCGCGGCAGAGTGTGTTGGCGCAAGGGCGACTAAAGAGCAGGAGTGATAGCACCAAAACGGCTCAGGAGAGCGCTGGAAAAGGGCTGGGCCGTGGAGCCTAAGCGGGATGTAGGATGGGGGCTAGCTAGGTGGGGGTTGCGTCCGGCCGTTGCTTTGCTGTCTACAGGGACTGGATGCGTGGCAAGCTCCTGAGGTAGGGAGGGAGGGAGAGAGAGAGAGAGAAAGAAGAAAGAAAGTGTATTTTTGAAAGAAGGGGTGAGAAAAGGGAAGCGGGCGAAGAAAAAGTGGGGGGGGGGGGCTGGAGTGGTGATTTTGTAGGAGCTAGGTGTGCAGGAGGGCTTGCAGAGCGCGTTTTGTTAAAAGAGAATGTAAAAAGAGGCATAGAGGAGAGTGACCCCTGCTGGAAGAAAAGCAAAAGCCTACAGCACCTGGTATTCCCAGGCGGTCTCCCATCCAAGTACTAACCAGGCCCAACCCTGCTTAGCTTCCGAGATCAGACGAGAGCGGGCGCATTCAGGGTGGTGTGGCCGTAGGCAAAGCTCAAGGTCTCTTTCAAGCCTCTTGTACTTGTCACCGGCAGCCTGGCTCCGCCTTTCCTTGACTTTACTACAATCAGCTGTGCCTTTTGACAAGCAACGCAGCACCCCACCCACCTTGTCGACTCTCCTCTCGCTCTTTCTCTCTCTGGCTCGTTCGCTCGCTCTCTTCAACCCCCCCTGCCTCTTGCTGCTTTTGCTCCCTCTTTAACCTCTTCCTGCCTGCACCTTCCCCACACACATACTCAGCCTGGCTTCAAAGGCTCCTTTCTGGCTTCCCCTGGCCTGACTTTTAACCTTTTCCCTGACAAGGCTTTGCACCAAAGGAAGAGGAGCAGCAGGGCGCATGTAGCGCGGGGCCTCATGCCTGCACTTGTTAACGCCTTGGCTTTCATACCAGGTGGCCAGCCCATGGATCTCCGGAACCTGGCTTCCGTTCCGCTAGCTACTGGAAGCCGACCGCTGCGGAGGGAGCCAGTACATCCACCCCCCCTGGCTACCAGAGGACCTCTGACCTAGGGTTGCCACCTCATCCCTTTAAACCCGAGCGCATATTAATTACGCAGCTTCTGAGGCTGATTAAGGTGGTAATTAAACTCACCTGTTGCCCTTATCTGCCTTAAATTAGCCTTCAGAACCTGTGTAATTCCTATGTGTTCGGGTTTAAAGGGATGGGGTTGCAACTCTACAATCACCTATCGCAGGCGCCATGCCTCACCACTGGCTGCAGTCAAGCAACTGCTTGACTTGCCCAGTAGGTAGACCTTTTCTTGTAGCGTTGCTTCATACCTCACACGTGCCATACTCACCCAAGTTCTTTTCAATAGGCCTGGAGACCAACATGCATGATGGACCCCTTTCAATGACTTCAGAGGAGGCTTAGAACACTTGACGCAACTTTTCGGAGAAGTCTTGGGCATTACAGTTCAACATGAACAATGGTCATATCCTGACCCAAACTGCCACTGACTGGCTGCTCAGGACTACCTCTACAAGGTAGTAGTTCATGTTGGTCTTTGAGTTGCCATCTCATCCCTTTATATCCGAACACCTATTAATTACACAGATTCTGTGGCTGATTAAGGTGGTAATTAAACTCACTTGTTGCCTTATCTGCATTTAATTAGCCTCAGAACCCGTGTAATTCATATGTGTTTGGGTTTAAAGCGATGAGGTGGCAACCCTAGTAGGCCTCCTGCAAGCGCTGCCTGATCCCCCGAAAACCCAGCCTTCCCCTATCTTTATATGACCGGCGGGTAGGCTGGAGCCAAAAAAAACCGGCAGCGCACGCATTAACTCTTTCCCTCCCAGCCTGGGGCAGCCGCTAACTAAAACCACGCTCCTGTAGGCAACCTGCTGCCTACACCCTAGCCGCTTCAGGGCGCAGGTTTCACGACCCGTCAGGCTCTGTGGCTTCTCGCTGGCTTCGGCAGTCCACGTGCGTGCTTCCCCCAGCCTGGGGAGCGCGGCAGAGTGTGTTGGCGCAAGGGCGACTAAAGAGCAGGAGTGATAGCACCAAAACGGCTCAGGAGAGTGCTGGAAAAGGGCTGGGCCGTGGAGCCTAAGCGGGATGTAGGATGGGGGCTAGCTAGGTGGGGGTTGCGTCCGGCCGTTGCTTTGCTGTCTACAGGGACTGGATGCGTGGCAAGCTCCTGAGGTAGGGAGGGAGGGAGGGAGAGAGAGAGAGAGAAAGAAGAAAGAAAGTGTATTTTTGAAAGAAGGGGTGAGAAAAGGGAAGCGGGCGAAGAAAAAGTGGGGGGGGGGGGGGGCTGGAGTGGTGATTTTGTAGGAGCTAGGTGTGCAGGAGGGCTTGCAGAGCGCGTTTTGTTAAAAGAGAATGTAAAAAGAGGCATAGAGGAGAGTGACCCCTGCTGGAAGAAAAGCAAAAGCCTACAGCACCTGGTATTCCCAGGCGGTCTCCCATCCAAGTACTAACCAGGCCCGACCCTGCTTAGCTTCCGAGATCAGACGAGAGCGGGCGCATTCAGGGTGGTGTGGCCGTAGGCAAAGCTCATGGTCTCTTTCAAGCCTCTTGTACTTGTCACCGGCAGCCTGGCTCCGCCTTTCCTTGACTTTACTACAATCAGCTGTGCCTTTTGACAAGCAACGCAGCACCCCACCCACCTTGTCGTCTCTCCTCTCGCTCTTTCTCTCTCTGGCTCGTTCGCTCGCTCTCTTCAACCCCCCCTGCCTCTTGCTGCTTTTGCTCCCTCTTTAACCTCTTCCTGCCTGCACCTTCCCCACACACATACTCAGCCTGGCTTCAAAGGCTCCTTTCTGGCTTCCCCTGGCCTGACTTTTAACCTTTTCCCTGACAAGGCTTTGCACCAAAGGAAGAGGAGCAGCAGGGCGCATGTAGCGCGGGGCCTCATGCCTGCACTTGTTAACGCCTTGGCTTTCATACCAGGTGGCCAGCCCATGGATCTCCGGAACCTGGCTTCCGTTCCGCTAGCTACTGGAAGCCGACCGCTGCGGAGGGAGCCAGTACATCCACCCCCCCCTGGCTACCAGAGGACCTCTGACCTAGGGTTGCCACCTCATCCCTTTAAACCCGAGCGCATATTAATTACGCAGCTTCTGAGGCTGATTAAGGTGGTAATTAAACTCACCTGTTGCCCTTATCTGCCTTAAATTAGCCTTCAGAACCTGTGTAATTCCTATGTGTTCGGGTTTAAAGGGATGGGGTTGCAACTCTACAATCACCTATCGCAGGCGCCATGCCTCACCACTGGCTGCAGTCAAGCAACTGCTTGACTTGCCCAGTAGGTAGATCTTTTCTTGTAGCGTTGTTTCATACCTCACACGTGCCATACTCACCCAAGTTCTTTTCAATAGGCCTGGAGACCAACATGCATGATGGACCCCTTTCAATGACTTCAGAGGAGGCTTAGAACACTTGACGCAACTTTTCGGAGAAGTCTTGGGCATTACAGTTCAACATGAACAATGGTCATATCCTGACCCAAACTGCCACTGATCGGCTGCCCAGGACTACCTCTACAAGGTAGTAGTTCATGTTGATCTTTGAGTTGCCACCTCATCCCTTTATATCCGAACACCTATTACACAGATTCTGTGGCTGATTAAGGTGGTAATTAAACTCACTTGTTGCCTTATCTGCATTTAATTAGCCTCAGAACCCGTGTAATTCATATGTGTTTGGGTTTAAAGGGATGAGGTGGCAACCCTAGTAGGCCTCCTGCAAGCGCTGCCTGATCCCCCGAAAACCCAGCCTTCCCCTATCTTTATATGACCGGCGGGTAGGCTGGAGCCAAAAAAAACCGTCAGCGCACGCATTAACTCTTTCCCTCCCAGCCTGGGGCAGCCGCTAACTAAAACCACGCTCCTGTAGGCAACCTGCTGCCTACACCCTAGCCGCTTCAGGGCGCAGGTTTCACGACCCGTCAGGCTCTGTGGCTTCTCGCTGGCTTCGGCAGTCCACGTGCGTGCTTCCCCCAGCCTGGGGAGCGCGGCAGAGTGTGTTGGCGCAAGGGCGACTAAAGAGCAGGAGTGATAGCACCAAAACGGCTCAGGAGAGTGCTGGAAAAGGGCTGGGCCGTGGAGCCTAAGCGGGATGTAGGATGGGGGCTAGCTAGGTGGGGGTTGCGTCCGGCCGTTGCTTTGCTGTCTACAGGGACTGGATGCGTGGCAAGCTCCTGAGGTAGGGAGGGAGGGAGAGAGAGAGAGAGAAAGAAGAAAGAAAGTGTATTTTTGAAAGAAGGGGTGAGAAAAGGGAAGCGGGCAAAGAAAAAGTGGGGGGGGGGGGGGCCTGGAGTGGTGATTTTGTAGGAGCTAGGTGTGCAGGAGGGCTTGCAGAGCGCGTTTTGTTAAAAGAGAATGTAAAAAGAGGCATAGAGGAGAGTGACCCCTGCTGGAAGAAAAGCAAAAGCCTACAGCACCTGGTATTCCCAGGCGGTCTCCCATCCAAGTACTAACCAGGCCCGACCCTGCTTAGCTTCCGAGATCAGACGAGAGCGGGCGCATTCAGGGTGGTGTGGCCGTAGGCAAAGCTCATGGTCTCTTTCAAGCCTCTTGTACTTGTCACCGGCAGCCTGGCTCCGCCTTTCCTTGACTTTACTACAATCAGCTGTGCCTTTTGACAAGCAACGCAGCACCCCACCCACCTTGTCGTCTCTCCTCTCGCTCTTTCTCTCTCTGGCTCGTTCGCTCGCTCTCTTCAACCCCCCCTGCCTCTTGCTGCTTTTGCTCCCTCTTTAACCTCTTCCTGACTGCACCTTCCCCACACACATACTCAGCCTGGCTTCAAAGGCTCCTTTCTGGCTTCCCCTGGCCTGACTTTTAACCTTTTCCCTGACAAGGCTTTGCACCAAAGGAAGAGGAGCAGCAGGGCGCATGTAGCGCGGGGCCTCATGCCTGCACTTGTTAACGCCTTGGCTTTCATACCAGGTGGCCAGCCCATGGATCTCCGGAACCTGGCTTCCGTTCCGCTAGCTACTGGAAGCCGACCGCTGCGGAGGGAGCCAGTACATCCACCCCCCCCTGGCTACCAGAGGACCTCTGACCTAGGGTTGCCACCTCATCCCTTTAAACCCGAGCGCATATTAATTACGCAGCTTCTGAGGCTGATTAAGGTGGTAATTAAACTCACCTGTTGCCCTTATCTGCCTTAAATTAGCCTTCAGAACCTGTGTAATTCCTATGTGTTCGGGTTTAAAGGGATGGGGTTGCAACTCTACAATCACCTATCGCAGGCGCCATGCCTCACCACTGGCTGCAGTCAAGCAACTGCTTGACTTGCCCAGTAGGTAGATCTTTTCTTGTAGCGTTGTTTCATACCTCACACGTGCCATACTCACCCAAGTTCTTTTCAATAGGCCTGGAGACCAACATGCATGATGGACCCCTTTCAATGACTTCAGAGGAGGCTTAGAACACTTGACGCAACTTTTCGGAGAAGTCTTGGGCATTACAGTTCAACATGAACAATGGTCATATCCTGACCCAAACTGCCACTGATCGGCTGCCCAGGACTACCTCTACAAGGTAGTAGTTCATGTTGATCTTTGAGTTGCCACCTCATCCCTTTATATCCGAACACCTATTAATTACACAGATTCTGTGGCTGATTAAGGTGGTAATTAAACTCACTTGTTGCCTTATCTGCATTTAATTAGCCTCAGAACCCGTGTAATTCATATGTGTTTGGGTTTAAAGGGATGAGGTGGCAACCCTAGTAGGCCTCCTGCAAGCGCTGCCTGATCCCCCGAAAACCCAGCCTTCCCCTATCTTTATATGACCGGCGGGTAGGCTGGAGCCAAAAAAAACCGTCAGCGCACGCATTAACTCTTTCCCTCCCAGCCTGGGGCAGCCGCTAACTAAAACCACGCTCCTGTAGGCAACCTGCTGCCTACACCCTAGCCGCTTCAGGGCGCAGGTTTCACGACCCGTCAGGCTCTGTGGCTTCTCGCTGGCTTCGGCAGTCCACGTGCGTGCTTCCCCCAGCCTGGGGAGCGCGGCAGAGTGTGTTGGCGCAAGGGCGACTAAAGAGCAGGAGTGATAGCACCAAAACGGCTCAGGAGAGTGCTGGAAAAGGGCTGGGCCGTGGAGCCTAAGCGGGATGTAGGATGGGGGCTAGCTAGGTGGGGGTTGCGTCCGGCCGTTGCTTTGCTGTCTACAGGGACTGGATGCGTGGCAAGCTCCTGAGGTAGGGAGGGAGGGAGAGAGAGAGAGAGAAAGAAGAAAGAAAGTGTATTTTTGAAAGAAGGGGTGAGAAAAGGGAAGCGGGCAAAGAAAAAGTGGGGGGGGGGGGGCCTGGAGTGGTGATTTTGTAGGAGCTAGGTGTGCAGGAGGGCTTGCAGAGCGCGTTTTGTTAAAAGAGAATGTAAAAAGAGGCATAGAGGAGAGTGACACCTGCTGGAAGAAAAGCAAAAGCCTACAGCACCTGGTATTCCCAGGCGGTCTCCCATCCAAGTACTAACCAGGCCCGACCCTGCTTAGCTTCCGAGATCAGACGAGAGCGGGCGCATTCAGGGTGGTGTGGCCGTAGGCAAAGCTCATGGTCTCTTTCAAGCCTCTTGTACTTGTCACCGGCAGCCTGGCTCCGCCTTTCCTTGACTTTACTACAATCAGCTGTGCCTTTTGACAAGCAACGCAGCACCCCACCCACCTTGTCGTCTCTCCTCTCGCTCTTTCTCTCTCTGGCTCGTTCGCTCGCTCTCTTCAACCCCCCCTGCCTCTTGCTGCTTTTGCTCCCTCTTTAACCTCTTCCTGCCTGCACCTTCCCCACACACATACTCAGCCTGGCTTCAAAGGCTCCTTTCTGGCTTCCCCTGGCCTGACTTTTAACCTTTTCCCTGACAAGGCTTTGCACCAAAGGAAGAGGAGCAGCAGGGCGCATGTAGCGCGGGGCCTCATGCCTGCACTTGTTAACGCCTTGGCTTTCATACCAGGTGGCCAGCCCATGGATCTCCGGGACCTGGTTTCCGTTCCGCTAGCTACTGGAAGCCGACCGCTGCGGAGGGAGCCAGTACATCCACCCCCCCCTGGCTACCAGAGGACCTCTGACCTAGGGTTGCCACCTCATCCCTTTAAACCCGAGCGCATATTAATTACGCAGCTTCTGAGGCTGATTAAGGTGGTAATTAAACTCACCTGTTGCCCTTATCTGCCTTAAATTAGCCTTCAGAACCTGTGTAATTCCTATGTGTTCGGGTTTAAAGGGATGGGGTTGCAACTCTACAATCACCTATCGCAGGCGCCATGCCTCACCACTGGCTGCAGTCAAGCAACTGCTTGACTTGCCCAGTAGGTAGATCTTTTCTTGTAGCGTTGTTTCATACCTCACACGTGCCATACTCACCCAAGTTCTTTTCAATAGGCCTGGAGACCAACATGCATGATGGACCCCTTTCAATGACTTCAGAGGAGGCTTAGAACACTTGACGCAACTTTTCGGAGAAGTCTTGGGCATTACAGTTCAACATGAACAATGGTCATATCCTGACCCAAACTGCCACTGATCGGCTGCCCAGGACTACCTCTACAAGGTAGTAGTTCATGTTGATCTTTGAGTTGCCACCTCATCCCTTTATATCCGAACACCTATTAATTACACAGATTCTGTGGCTGATTAAGGTGGTAATTAAACTCACTTGTTGCCTTATCTGCATTTAATTAGCCTCAGAACCCGTGTAATTCATATGTGTTTGGGTTTAAAGGGATGAGGTGGCAACCCTAGTAGGCCTCCTGCAAGCGCTGCCTGATCCCCCGAAAACCCAGCCTTCCCCTATCTTTATATGACCGGCGGGTAGGCTGGAGCCAAAAAAAACCGTCAGCGCACGCATTAACTCTTTCCCTCCCAGCCTGGGGCAGCCGCTAACTAAAACCACGCTCCTGTAGGCAACCTGCTGCCTACACCCTAGCCGCTTCAGGGCGCAGGTTTCACGACCCGTCAGGCTCTGTGGCTTCTCGCTGGCTTCGGCAGTCCACGTGCGTGCTTCCCCCAGCCTGGGGAGCGCGGCAGAGTGTGTTGGCGCAAGGGCGACTAAAGAGCAGGAGTGATAGCACCAAAACGGCTCAGGAGAGTGCTGGAAAAGGGCTGGGCCGTGGAGCCTAAGCGGGATGTAGGATGGGGGCTAGCTAGGTGGGGGTTGCGTCCGGCCGTTGCTTTGCTGTCTACAGGGACTGGATGCGTGGCAAGCTCCTGAGGTAGGGAGGGAGGGAGAGAGAGAGAGAGAAAGAAGAAAGAAAGTGTATTTTTGAAAGAAGGGGTGAGAAAAGGGAAGCGGGCAAAGAAAAAGTGGGGGGGGGGGGGGGCCTGGAGTGGTGATTTTGTAGGAGCTAGGTGTGCAGGAGGGCTTGCAGAGCGCGTTTTGTTAAAAGAGAATGTAAAAAGAGGCATAGAGGAGAGTGACCCCTGCTGGAAGAAAAGCAAAAGCCTACAGCACCTGGTATTCCCAGGCGGTCTCCCATCCAAGTACTAACCAGGCCCGACCCTGCTTAGCTTCCGAGATCAGACGAGAGCGGGCGCATTCAGGGTGGTGTGGCCGTAGGCAAAGCTCATGGTCTCTTTCAAGCCTCTTGTACTTGTCACCGGCAGCCTGGCTCCGCCTTTCCTTGACTTTACTACAATCAGCTGTGCCTTTTGACAAGCAACGCAGCACCCCACCCACCTTGTCGTCTCTCCTCTCGCTCTTTCTCTCTCTGGCTCGTTCGCTCGCTCTCTTCAACCCCCCCTGCCTCTTGCTGCTTTTGCTCCCTCTTTAACCTCTTCCTGACTGCACCTTCCCCACACACATACTCAGCCTGGCTTCAAAGGCTCCTTTCTGGCTTCCCCTGGCCTGACTTTTAACCTTTTCCCTGACAAGGCTTTGCACCAAAGGAAGAGGAGCAGCAGGGCGCATGTAGCGCGGGGCCTCATGCCTGCACTTGTTAACGCCTTGGCTTTCATACCAGGTGGCCAGCCCATGGATCTCCGGAACCTGGCTTCCGTTCCGCTAGCTACTGGAAGCCGACCGCTGCGGAGGGAGCCAGTACATCCACCCCCCCCTGGCTACCAGAGGACCTCTGACCTAGGGTTGCCACCTCATCCCTTTAAACCCGAGCGCATATTAATTACGCAGCTTCTGAGGCTGATTAAGGTGGTAATTAAACTCACCTGTTGCCCTTATCTGCCTTAAATTAGCCTTCAGAACCTGTGTAATTCCTATGTGTTCGGGTTTAAAGGGATGGGGTTGCAACTCTACAATCACCTATCGCAGGCGCCATGCCTCACCACTGGCTGCAGTCAAGCAACTGCTTGACTTGCCCAGTAGGTAGATCTTTTCTTGTAGCGTTGTTTCATACCTCACACGTGCCATACTCACCCAAGTTCTTTTCAATAGGCCTGGAGACCAACATGCATGATGGACCCCTTTCAATGACTTCAGAGGAGGCTTAGAACACTTGACGCAACTTTTCGGAGAAGTCTTGGGCATTACAGTTCAACATGAACAATGGTCATATCCTGACCCAAACTGCCACTGATCGGCTGCCCAGGACTACCTCTACAAGGTAGTAGTTCATGTTGATCTTTGAGTTGCCACCTCATCCCTTTATATCCGAACACCTATTAATTACACAGATTCTGTGGCTGATTAAGGTGGTAATTAAACTCACTTGTTGCCTTATCTGCATTTAATTAGCCTCAGAACCCGTGTAATTCATATGTGTTTGGGTTTAAAGGGATGAGGTGGCAACCCTAGTAGGCCTCCTGCAAGCGCTGCCTGATCCCCCGAAAACCCAGCCTTCCCCTATCTTTATATGACCGGCGGGTAGGCTGGAGCCAAAAAAAACCGTCAGCGCACGCATTAACTCTTTCCCTCCCAGCCTGGGGCAGCCGCTAACTAAAACCACGCTCCTGTAGGCAACCTGCTGCCTACACCCTAGCCGCTTCAGGGCGCAGGTTTCACGACCCGTCAGGCTCTGTGGCTTCTCGCTGGCTTCGGCAGTCCACGTGCGTGCTTCCCCCAGCCTGGGGAGCGCGGCAGAGTGTGTTGGCGCAAGGGCGACTAAAGAGCAGGAGTGATAGCACCAAAACGGCTCAGGAGAGTGCTGGAAAAGGGCTGGGCCGTGGAGCCTAAGCGGGATGTAGGATGGGGGCTAGCTAGGTGGGGGTTGCGTCCGGCCGTTGCTTTGCTGTCTACAGGGACTGGATGCGTGGCAAGCTCCTGAGGTAGGGAGGGAGGGAGAGAGAGAGAGAGAAAGAAGAAAGAAAGTGTATTTTTGAAAGAAGGGGTGAGAAAAGGGAAGCGGGCAAAGAAAAAGTGGGGGGGGGGGGGCCTGGAGTGGTGATTTTGTAGGAGCTAGGTGTGCAGGAGGGCTTGCAGAGCGCGTTTTGTTAAAAGAGAATGTAAAAAGAGGCATAGAGGAGAGTGACACCTGCTGGAAGAAAAGCAAAAGCCTACAGCACCTGGTATTCCCAGGCGGTCTCCCATCCAAGTACTAACCAGGCCCGACCCTGCTTAGCTTCCGAGATCAGACGAGAGCGGGCGCATTCAGGGTGGTGTGGCCGTAGGCAAAGCTCATGGTCTCTTTCAAGCCTCTTGTACTTGTCACCGGCAGCCTGGCTCCGCCTTTCCTTGACTTTACTACAATCAGCTGTGCCTTTTGACAAGCAACGCAGCACCCCACCCACCTTGTCGTCTCTCCTCTCGCTCTTTCTCTCTCTGGCTCGTTCGCTCGCTCTCTTCAACCCCCCTGCCTCTTGCTGCTTTTGCTCCCTCTTTAACCTCTTCCTGCCTGCACCTTCCCCACACACATACTCAGCCTGGCTTCAAAGGCTCCTTTCTGGCTTCCCCTGGCCTGACTTTTAACCTTTTCCCTGACAAGGCTTTGCACCAAAGGAAGAGGAGCAGCAGGGCGCATGTAGCGCGGGGCCTCATGCCTGCACTTGTTAACGCCTTGGCTTTCATACCAGGTGGCCAGCCCATGGATCTCCGGAACCTGGCTTCCGTTCCGCTAGCTACTGGAAGCCGACCGCTGCGGAGGGAGCCAGTACATCCACCCCCCCTGGCTACCAGAGGACCTCTGACCTAGGGTTGCCACCTCATCCCTTTAAACCCGAGCGCATATTAATTACGCAGCTTCTGAGGCTGATTAAGGTGGTAATTAAACTCACCTGTTGCCCTTATCTGCCTTAAATTAGCCTTCAGAACCTGTGTAATTCCTATGTGTTCGGGTTTAAAGGGATGGGGTTGCAACTCTACAATCACCTATCGCAGGCGCCATGCCTCACCACTGGCTGCAGTCAAGCAACTGCTTGACTTGCCCAGTAGGTAGATCTTTTCTTGTAGCGTTGCTTCATACCTCACACGTGCCATACTCACCCAAGTTCTTTTCAATAGGCCTGGAGACCAACATGCATGATGGACCCCTTTCAATGACTTCAGAGGAGGCTTAGAACACTTGACGCAACTTTTCGGAGAAGTCTTGGGCATTACAGTTCAACATGAACAATGGTCATATCCTGACCCAAACTGCCACTGATCGGCTGCCCAGGACTACCTCTACAAGGTAGTAGTTCATGTTGATCTTTGAGTTGCCACCTCATCCCTTTATATCCGAACACCTATTAATTACACAGATTCTGTGGCTGATTAAGGTGGTAATTAAACTCACTTGTTGCCTTATCTGCATTTAATTAGCCTCAGAACCCGTGTAATTCATATGTGTTTGGGTTTAAAGGGATGAGGTGGCAACCCTAGTAGGCCTCCTGCAAGCGCTGCCTGATCCCCCGAAAACCCAGCCTTCCCCTATCTTTATATGACCGGCGGGTAGGCTGGAGCCAAAAAAAACCGTCAGCGCACGCATTAACTCTTTCCCTCCCAGCCTGGGGCAGCCGCTAACTAAAACCACGCTCCTGTAGGCAACCTGCTGCCTACACCCTAGCCGCTTCAGGGCGCAGGTTTCACGACCCGTCAGGCTCTGTGGCTTCTCGCTGGCTTCGGCAGTCCACGTGCGTGCTTCCCCCAGCCTGGGGAGCGCGGCAGAGTGTGTTGGCGCAAGGGCGACTAAAGAGCAGGAGTGATAGCACCAAAACGGCTCAGGAGAGTGCTGGAAAAGGGCTGGGCCGTGGAGCCTAAGCGGGATGTAGGATGGGGGCTAGCTAGGTGGGGGTTGCGTCCGGCCGTTGCTTTGCTGTCTACAGGGACTGGATGCGTGGCAAGCTCCTGAGGTAGGGAGGGAGGGAGAGAGAGAGAGAGAGAAAGAAGAAAGAAAGTGTATTTTTGAAAGAAGGGGTGAGAAAAGGGAAGCGGGCAAAGAAAAAGTGGGGGGGGGGGGGGCCTGGAGTGGTGATTTTGTAGGAGCTAGATGTGCAGGAGGGCTTGCAGAGCGCGTTTTGTTAAAAGAGAATGTAAAAAGAGGCATAGAGGAGAGTGACCCCTGCTGGAAGAAAAGCAAAAGCCTACAGCACCTGGTATTCCCAGGCGGTCTCCCATCCAAGTACTAACCAGGCCCGACCCTGCTTAGCTTCTGAGATCAGACGAGAGCGGGCGCATTCAGGGTGGTGTGGTCGTAGGCAAAGCTCATGGTCTCTTTCAAGCCTCTTGTACTTGTCACCGGCAGCCTGGCTCCGCCTTTCCTTGACTTTACTACAATCAGCTGTGCCTTTTGACAAGCAACGCAGCACCCCACCCACCTTGTCGACTCTCCTCTCGCTCTTTCTCTCTCTGGCTCGTTCGCTCGCTCTCTTCAACCCCCCCTGCCTCTTGCTGCTTTTGCTCCCTCTTTAACCTCTTCCTGCCTGCACCTTCCCCACACACATACTCAGCCTGGCTTCAAAGGCTCCTTTCTGGCTTCCCCTGGCCTGACTTTTAACCTTTTCCCTGACAAGGCTTTGCACCAAAGGAAGAGGAGCAGCAGGGCGCATGTAGCGCGGGGCCTCATGCCTGCACTTGTTAACGCCTTGGCTTTCATACCAGGTGGCCAGCCCATGGATCTCCGGAACCTGGCTTCCGTTCCGCTAGCTACTGGAAGCCGACCGCTGCGGAGGGAGCCAGTACATCCACCCCCCTGGCTACCAGAGGACCTCTGACCTAGGGTTGCCACCTCATCCCTTTAAACCCGAGCGCATATTAATTACGCAGCTTCTGAGGCTGATTAAGGTGGTAATTAAACTCACCTGTTGCCCTTATCTGCCTTAAATTAGCCTTCAGAACCTGTGTAATTCCTATGTGTTCGGGTTTAAAGGGATGGGGTTGCAACTCTACAATCACCTATCGCAGGCGCCATGCCTCACCACTGGCTGCAGTCAAGCAACTGCTTGACTTGCCCAGTAGGTAGACCTTTTCTTGTAGCGTTGCTTCATACCTCACACGTGCCATACTCACCCAAGTTCTTTTCAATAGGCCTGGAGACCAACATGCATGATGGACCCCTTTCAATGACTTCAGAGGAGGCTTAGAACACTTGACGCAACTTTTCGGAGAAG